>SZWC01007283.1:106353-129885 GCA_023375785.1 Penium margaritaceum | reverse complement strand
TATACATATACATATACATATACATATACATATACATATACATATACATATACATATACATATACATATACATATACATATACGTATACATATACATATGCATATACATATGCATATACATATACATGTACATATACATATAAATTTACATATGCATAAACATATGAATTTACATAAACATATAAATATAAATGTAAATATACATTTACAATTTCATATTTTGATACATGTACAAATACATATAAATATGCATTTTATATGCATGTGTTTTGATTTTTAATTTGTTGTGATATAGATACACACTTATGACCATAAATATGAATAAATGCGTATAAATACACATGCATGTACTTATGTACATCTTTTTTTACTTTTGTGCTTTTTCTCCTCTTTTAAATTTAATGAAAAACGATTGCATGTGTCTTTCATAGGGGGTCATCACAATGATTATTCATAGTCTAGCTGGCGATGTTCGACTCTGCCATAAAACGAAGGGTCGAGCCGTCCGTCTTTGCTGTTTTCTTGACCACACACGTGAATAATACAGTTGTGCTGACGCAGTTGCCATGTCTTGCCGGTCACCGCACTGTTTGGACTTCTCCTCTAGAAGAATCCGATGGGGTCCTTTAAGGGATCGTCGATACGGCTAAGTCCTAAGTAGCCCCATCTATGTTCCAATTATTAAAGGACCCCGTTGTCTTTTAGTCGCCGTTAGGTAACCCCATGTATGTCTTCGCTGACTCTTTTATTTCCTTCTACCTTCTAGCATTCATACAAACATTCAGGGTTTTGGAGAATTTGAGGTAAGAGACATCGACATAAGGATAGAACTTTGGGATTGCATTTTTTTCCCAACAGATTGTCGTCAAGTGGAAACACCGATAACCGAAGCGCCATTTTCTCGAATACCTTACTGGGACCTCTCGATGACGATCGTACCTGCCAACGGCCACGGCGAGAAGTAGCATGCAAATACTTGCGAATCAGGTATTCACTACAGGAAAACTACGTATGATCGTTGAGTACACAAGTGCGGTGGTGGTGCCTTCGTTGGATGTTTACGAACCAGAAGCAATCCAAGCCAGTAGCGAACGGGAGAGACATCGCCAATCAACCAGGGCTGCGTATGGTTACAGCCAAATATGCTCCATCCAGAAAGGGAATTTTTTTTTGGGACATTGACAAACAGAATGATTGCTTTGGCCTTCCTACTACTAATGTAACACAACGAATTTTAAAACAGAACCTAGTTTTTTACAGTCAAGATGGACTGTCATAATCATTACGTGATTGCGAGAGTCCATGGACACTGTTCCGCGATCGGCACCATGAGGTCGCGTCAAACTTGACTGAAACGTGTGAAGCAAACAGTGGGAATCGAATCCAATCGAACATAATGACAGAAATTACGGTCAAGAAGTTTCTACCGTTCTTTCTAAAGGAATACATAAATAATTATGAAAAATTAACTAATCATAACTTTGTATAGAAACAACAACGTAGCTTCGAAAGGGCGAGGCGAGCCATGACGACTCGGGCAAGGAAAGACCACTCCGACGGAGAGGATGGTCATTCAGTTTTACAACACGAACATTTTTGAGCTCGCCGAGACCTTTCGACGCTAAGTCCCAACTTCCGCGTTACATTGGTATCAGAGCGCCAGGGTTCGAGTCCCTCTGTGGACGCCGAAGGCGGGTCCACTCCTACGTGGGAGGAGTGTAGCGCGGGCCGGTTTCTCCTCATGGCTTGAACGGGTCCTGGACTGTGGGCGATTGGATGGGATGGATTGAGGGTCGGAGACTCTCAATCAGCGCGGTTTTGGCCCAATGGGCCAAGCTTCCCATGCCAATTCATTACATTGGTATCAGAGCCAGGACGATCGGTGACCTCACCGCTCGTCCTCATTCTCTCCATGCACTTCGTCACGTTGCACGGGGAGAAGTATGCCCATCGACGAGTGACGGTCGCACTTCGCAGTTGCGCGGGCGGAACGCTATCCGCCCACTACTCCACATCCACCACTCGTCACTGTCACCCTCCCCAACCTTGGGGCTCCTACTTCGCCCCAACTACTCCACCCTCCTAAAATCTCTCTCTCTCTTTCCCCTCTCAACCTCACCTCGTCCAACCGCGAAGTCGCGCCACTATCCATTTTGTCGTGAGGAGAGGCCGACGGGAGGAGGTTGGCCGAAGCAGGGGGTTGCTGGACCAGCTGCTTGCGTGGCCAGGAGCTGCTACTACGGCAAGGGAGCCATTCAAGGGCGAATTGGTGTGACCAAGCCTCCAAGGCCGAATTCCTATTTTTTTTCTCCATTGCCACAGAGATTTCCGAGTCAACCCGGGTTCCTGGGTGGAAAGGAGAAGGGAGGAGCCATATCTTGGCCTCCGGGCCTCCGAATTTCGAGCCGTTTTTTTTGTTGAGCTCAGAAAAATATTGTCTAATTGATTTTATGACTTAGAGACCGTCCTTGTACCATTTGGCCGTGGCTATTCTATTTCTCAAGAGATTCTCGCTCTCCTTTGGATTCCAAGAGTTGTCACCACATCCTACTTTGAGAAATTTTGTTCTGCATCCTTAAAAAAAAACATCTCTCAGCAACGACCAACCTCTTTCCAAAAAAAAAAAAGGGTGAAGGAGGAATTCTCAAAAGCCACCTCGGTCCACCTCTCACGAGGTGAAGGAGGGTACGCTTTGGGAACCTCGGCCCACCACTCAAGAGGGTGAAGGAGGGACNTGTTGAGCTCAGAAAAATATTGTCTAATTGATTTTATGACTTAGAGACCGTCCTTGTACCATTTGGCCGTGGCTATTCTATTTCTCAAGAGATTCTCGCTCTCCTTTGGATTCCAAGAGTTGTCACCACATCCTACTTTGAGAAATTTTGTTCTGCATCCTTAAAAAAAAACATCTCTCAGCAACGACCAACCTCTTTCCAAAAAAAAAAAAAAGAAGGGGTGAAGGAGGAATTCTCAAAAGCCACCTCTGTCCACCTCTCACGAGGTGAAGGAGGGTACGCTTTCGGAACCTCGGCCCACCACTCAAGAGGGTGAAGGAGGGACTCCTCAAAGCCACCTTGGTCCGCCTCTAACGAGGTGAAGGAGGGCACGCTTTGGGAACCTCAGCCCACCACTCAACAGGGTGAAGGAGGGAACCTCCCAAGCTGCCTCGGTCCACCTCTTACGAGGTGAAGGAGGGCAAGCTTTGAGAACGCCACCCACCTCCCAAAAAGGGTTTGAAGTGAGGCACACCTTGACTACGAGTGTGTCCTCCACCCATTTCAACAAAAAAAAAATCACAAAGGAAGGAGGTTGGGAAAAGGGTGACCCGTAGCGAGGCCTTGCAAAAGCAATGGCGGGCCTCGGGACGGGACTTTCTGTGGTTATGGGGCGTCCTCCAAATGTTAGCCCACGCCGCTCGAATGAGAAAACACCCATGGGGTCCAAGGAGCGTCGCGGGACGTTGGCACCGGTGAGCCACCTCGCAAAGCCACGCCGAGAGCCAACGGCGAAAGGGGTAAAGCCTCGACCGGTGTCGCCAAGAGACAAGACGCCAAAGGCTCCTAAAAACGAACAACAGAACAAAGGTGCCCACGCAGTTGAACCACAAGGCAATGGGCAACCCTCAAGTTGATTGTTGAGCTCGACTTTGGCCACGATGCTCAACCGACCCCAGCCAACGAAGGCTCGAAGGCTGCCAAAGAGGGTGAAGCCACTGTCGCCAACTCCAAGGAGGTCATCGACGGTGGCGAGCATGGGGACGAATCCCCAGACGAACCAGCGCATCAGGTGGTCATCGAGGCCGAGCAAGACATGGACGAAGAAGCTGAAGCCCACGATGCCGCCAGCAAAGGCAGTGAGGCCGGAAAGTCCGCATCGATGGAAGCGGCTGAGGAGGCAGATGTGGAGTGACTGTCTCAACATGTTGATGGAAGCGGTCGTGTTGTTCCCCGTGTTCAGGGTGAGGGAGGCCATCGGGCGAACCCTCCAAGCGCCATGGTGGCAGAACGCGCACTTGACATTGCTGCGCGTCGCCTCAACGTCGAAGGCCAACTCGACAAGCTTCGCTCTCGTCTCTCAGTAGAAGACATGGATCTTGCGATGACCGTCATGGGTGCTTTGGCGTACGACGGTGACATGGTACGCGCCAGCCTTCGTGAATGGGTGTCCACCACGCAACGATTCAATGAGAGGCTGTATGAAGAAAACGCCAAGATGGTCCGCGAGTTGGCAGCTGCTGAGCACAAGGCAAAGGTGGCGGAGCAGGCACTTGAGACCCTTCGCGTGAAGGAAGCAGCGAACCAGCGGGTGGTGCTGAACGCGGCCGTGGGAGCGGCTCACCATGCAGCCGAGGATGAGGTGGAGCATATCTTTGAGCGTCATGAGCGTGCAAGCATCGAGAATATACGCCGGGCTGCTCATAACGCGCTTCACGTCCCGGTCGGTGGACCTGCCCCACGGGCACAAGCTAACGCACCACGGATGAGGGTTGCAGCTGCACCACCTCGAGCCCAAAGGATGGGTGTGACCAGCGGCCGCGTGGTACTGGAGCCAGCGGATCGCTATGATGGGACGGGAGACGTTAACACGTTTTTGAAAGTTCTCGAGCGCCACTTACTCCTTGCCCAGGCTGACAAGGAGGAGTGGGGTGCTCAAGGGATGCTCTCCCTCAAGCCTCAATCCTTTGAGAAGCTGACGGAGCTTTGCGAGGAGAAGCAGCTACAAGCCGACCCGAGTTGGGAGGAGTATTGCGTACTCATGCGCGAGCTCTATTGCAAACCCGCTGACTCCCAGAAGGCGAAGAAAGAGCTGGAGTCTTACATGTAAGGAGGCATGGCTTTAGAGAAGTATGCGGATACTTTTCTCAAGACAGCAAAGAAGGTGGACGAGCGTCACCTGACTGAACAAGCCAAGATTGACCTCTTTCTGAATGGTTTGGCTAGTCTGCAGCTTTGGGTTTTCTGCCTCCAGGATGACGGAAAGGAGTGGGAGAGTCTGCGCGCCCTTGTGACACGCGTTACAAAGGTCTACAAGATGAACTCTGGCCTTTGGGATCGCGATGTGCGCGAGAGCCGCACTTCAGGTGAAACACCAGCTCCAAGAGGCGGTGCCGCAAAGCGCTCTACAGACGCTGCATTGGAGCCGTCAAAGAAGTTTCGCCGTCATGATGGAGAGAACACAACCCGCAACGCTGTCATCTGCAAGATCTACAACAAGGCTGGACATATTGCATGTGACTGACGTCAACGCGAACAACATTCACAGCAGCACCAGGAACAGCAGCACGGCCAGCAGCACCACGGGCCTGGTTGGCGCCATGGCGGTGGCCAGCACCGTCCGAATGGCGGAGGTCAGAACCGCTTCCATGGTGGTGGCCAGCAGCAAGGTGGACAACGCCAAGGCCATGGCAATGCCCTAACAGGCCAGGGGCGCCCTCAGGGGGGCCAACGCCAGGGCCAGGCCTTTGCAGCTATGCAGCGTCCTTGTGCACACGGTGGCCAGCGTGGACACGGACGCCCTTGTGAGGAGGATCAGGATTTTGAGGGAGGAGCGGCCGGACGCGCTCGTCGCCCCCAGCATGGCCATGAGCAGGATTTTCAGGATCCCTAGTAGCCACAAGTGGACTGCTATCTGGGGTTGCCGTGAGTCATGGAGAGGACGAGGGGAGAATATTCATGTTTTGTGATGATGATCTCAAAACCTTTGAGTTTCTTTCAGCACAATATTTCTCCATAATCTATGCACCGTTCATGAATCCTGAGTCCCTCTTCCATGATCGCTCATGTCCACTTGTGTATGCAACCAAGGAAAACCTGGAAAACCGCACATGTTTCGTTGTTGCTACAAAGGAAACTTGGCTCTCTGTTTTGGAAGCTGCACATGAGACTCACACGAGAAATGCCCTAACATCAATCACGGTAGCTGTACCTGTTAATCCGGCGATGAACATGTCTGCCTTCAAAGGATGGAAGCTTTTGGCTTCATTCACAAAAGGACACCGCATGTGGGAACAGATGGATGGTATGATGGAGCTCCGAAGAAGCACTCATGCCTATTGCATTTAACACTTGGAGGGCAAACCCCCATCGAGTCTTTTCCTACGCAAGCATGAGGCAAGCATGACCATGCAGTTTGATGGCAAACTTGCAGGTGCTCCAGCACGTATCCTTGCCGACACCGGAGCGGATGACTCCTTTGTGAGTGGAGCATTTGTGCGCACGTGGCAATTGAAGTACACTCCTCGTACAGGCACAGTGATTGTCGGTGATGATAGGGAGGTGCCGGTAATCGGTGAGTGTACAGCACGACTCACGTTGCCTGGCTTCACAACCACTGTTCGACTAACGGTGTTGGACCTCATGGATCCCTTGGATGTTGTGCTAGGAGATCCATGGCTGGTGAGCCACAAAGCGCTTATGTGCTTCACCTCAAAAACGTTACGAATCTGTAGTTGACAACGGACTATCACTTTGTCTCCAATCCCCCAGATTCAGCGTCCTGAAGCACTACCCCAAGCCAGCCTCACAGCACTCCAAGTGAAACGGCGCCTAAGGCAGGGCTGTCGGTGTTTCCTTGCAACCCTAAAGAAACTTGATGATGAGGTGGAGAGTGATGTACCCTCAGGGGTCGCCACAATCCTCTCCGAATTCTCAGACGTGTTTGAACCTCCACCGGATGGGTTGCCACCCAGGCGTGGGGTCAGTCACATCATCCCGCTGGAACAAGGGACTGTGCCCCCCTTTCGATCGGTGTATCATTTAAGTCCTGCAGAAAGACAAGAAGCTGAAACACTAATCAAGGAATACCTCAGAAAAGGCTGGATTGAACCAAGTTCGTCCCCATTCGGGGCTCCCATCCTTTTCGTGAACAAAAAAGATGGAGGTTTGAGGATGTGCATAGACTACCGAGCATTGAACAAACTCACTGTGAAAAACCGATACCCGCTCCCGCGCATCGAGGACCTGTTCGACCAACTTCAAGGAGCGAAAGTCTTCACGTCTCTCGATCTATCGCAGGGCTACCATCAAATCTGGATCACGGAGGAGGATGTACCCAAAACGACATTCAGAACTCATCTCGAACACTATCAATTTCGTGTCCTTTGCTTTCGACTGACGAACGCGCATGCAACATTCCAAGTAGTGATGAACAACATCTTTCGGGAACACCTCGGCAAGTCGGTGCTGGTGTATCTTGACGACATCCTCATCTTCTCCAAGAACCACGAAGATCACGAGCGACACCTCAGAATGGTGTTTGAGATTCTTCGCAAGAACCACTTTTTCGCCAAGAGAAGTAAGTGCAAGTTTGCACAACCAGAGTTGGAGTACCTTAGCCACGTCATTAGTGGCGAGGGGATTCGGGTGGACCCTCACAAGGTGCAGGTCGTGAAAGAATGGCCTCAACCTAAAAACGTTGGTCACCTCCGTTCCTTCCTTGGACTCGCAAACTACTTCCGGCGGTTTATGAGGGGCTACTCCACGTTGGTCAGCCCTCTCACTGCCCTGACCCGGAAGGCGAGCACTTGGGTTTGGTCGGCAAAATGCACTGAGGCTTTTGAGGCTGTGAAGACGATGCTGATCTCAGCACCGGTCCTTGCACTCTCGGATCCCAAAAAGCCGTGGGAGGTACGTTGTGATGCATCGGTTACAGGGTTGGGAGCCGTGCTCATGCAAGACGACCACCTTGTTGCCTACGAGAGCCGCAAGCTCTTAGATGCAGAGACCAGGTACACCACTGGGGATCAAGAACTGCTGGCTGTCGTGCATGCTTTCAAAGTATGGCGCTGTTATCTTGAAGGTGTAGAGGGACAAATCACGGTGGTCACAGACCACAACCCCCTCACGTACTTCCGGACGCAACCAAACCTCTCACGGCGACAAGCACGGTGGAGTGAATACTTGAGTCGCTTCACATTCACCTGGCAGTACAAACCAGGGCGGGCTAACGTGGCAGACTCATCGAGCCGAAACCCAACACACATGAGCCTCATGCTGAGAAAAAATGAGATCACAAACCGCCACTTTGCCGCCATTGCGGCGGAGACATCATTACACACAAATCCACTCCGCCCACCCCTAAGACCATTGGTCAGTGTGAACCCTTTCAAGAATCGCATTCGGATGGGCTACACTATGGACCCCTGGTTTGCTGAGCCAAGGAACATTGTACGCCATGGTCTCGTGGAGGCTGCCGGGTTGTACTGGCATGGCATACAGGTGGTGGTCCCTTATGTCAACAACTTACGACAACAGATCATGTTCGAGTTTCATAACCCTCCTTCCTCAGGTCACGTCGGATCGAAAAAGACTGGACATGCTCTGGCTCAGCACTACTGGTGGCCAGGGTGGAGCAGTGACATCAGGAAGTACTGCATGGTGTGCGATCTGTGCCTTCGTAACAAGACTTTGAACAAGGCACCTGTAGGGCTCCTCCAGCCTCTATAGCTTCCTGACAACCCATGGGAGTCGGTGGCCATGGATTTCATCATGGGACTCCCGGAGACCAAGAAAGGCCACGATGCCATCTTGGTCGTGGTGGACAGGGCAACGAGAATGGCCCACTTCATGCCCACAACAACTCGCGTCACAATGGAGGAGACCGCGAGGCTTTTATATGACAATGTCATCAAGTACCATGGCTTACCCCTTCGCATTATCTCCGACCATGATCCACGCTTCGCCAGCCGGTTTTGGCTTGCGTTGCAAGAACGGTTTGGAACGCGACAAAGCATGTCTTCGGCATTTCATCCCCAAACGGATGAGCAAACAGAGCGTATGAAACGTACACTTGAACAGATGCTCCGCATGTACATCGACCCAACAATGGAGGACTGGGACGACTTTTTGGCCCCAGCCGAGTTTGCCGTGAACAATGCGGTCAACGAATCGACTGGGTTTACCCCATTCTTCCTCAACCACGGTCGGCATCCGGTGGTACCCGCTTCAATGGTGAAGTGCGGGGGCGGCGGTGATCAACTGCCCTCTGCCCTGGCCTTTGTCGAACGCATGGACGCCCTCTGGCGGTATGCCAAGGCTCATTTGTATGTGGCTCGACAGCGCCAGAAGGCCTATGCTGACCAGAAACGTCGTGAGTTGACGTTCTCCATCGGAGATCGTGTGCTTTTGAGCACGCAAAATTTGCGGCTAAAAACGCCGGGTGCACGAAAGATGTTGCCGAAATGGCTGGGACCCTTCACGATTACACAGAAGCTGGGAAGTGTGGCCTATCGGTTGGCCCTCCCACGAGCCATGCGCATCCATGATACCTTTCACGTGAGTCTCCTTGCACCCTACACAGCAGACGGGTCTGTTCAGCCACCCCCTCTTGCTGTCCTCACCGCAGAAGGCTAGTGTGAGGTGCACCGTATCCTCCAACACCGTGAGCGTAATTTACATGCACGAGTGGTTAAGGAGTACCTCATCCACTGGGTCGGTTGTGGACCTGACCACAACACTTGGGAGCCAGAGTAGCGAGTGCCAATTGCGGCAATTGTGGAGTACTGGGAGGAACTCGCTGCCCGTCGGAACAAGCGTGCCCTCGGGGGTACCACCCAGGCACGAGTCCCCTTGAGAGGAGAACGGCACTGGCCCTTGGGCTGATCTTTGGCTTACTCTCGACAGCCTGTCACGAGGACGCCTGGGCACCTGTCACGGGGTCGCTTCATGTAAAGGGGGAGGAAGCGTGGCCACTGTTTTTTTTTGTCTTTGAAAGCAGAACCATCTCTGAACTTTGACATGTGCCAAATCACGATGTTATCCTCTCCATGAACTGGCGCTTTTATCTTCAAAGATGGATGGTCGTATGCAAACCACCTCTTCACAAAAGATAAAACCGAATCGATGACGATTCGTAGCTAAAGAGGGAGGAATGCAACACAACGAATTTTAAAGCATAACCTAATTTTTTACAGTCAAGATGGACTGTCGTAATCATTACGTGATTGCGACAGTCCATGGACACTGTTCCGCGACCAACACCATGAGGTCGCGTCAAACTTGACTCAAACGCGTGAAGCCAACAGTGGGAATCGAATCCAATCGAACATATCGACAGAAATTACGGTCAGGAAGTTTCTACCGTTCTTTCTAAAGGAATACATAAATAATTATGAATAATTAACAAATCATAACTTCATAAAGAAACAACAACGTAGCTTCGAAAGGGCGAGGCGAGCCATGACGACTCGGGCAAAGAAAGACCACTCCGACGGAGAGGATGGTCATTCAGTTTTACAACGCGAACATTTCCGAGCTCGCCGAGACCTTTCGACGCTATGTCCCAACTTCCGCGTTACAACTAAGCAGACGGACAAAAAAAACTTACGGGCATAGTGGCCTATCTTATGAAACAATCCTCTCCACTAAGTCTGAATCTTTCCAAGACCCAGTTTAAGAAAAAAATCCTAAAATATTCTTCAAAGTGTTTTTTAGATCGCAACAAAGTAGGAAAGCGGCATGGATATAGCTTTGGAAATTCATTTCCCGTTCAGAGGTATTACAATTTACCTTGTTCTAGATAATCAGAAAAACTATCCACCACGTTACAAGGCTTTTGATGTCCATTCGCCCTGTGATTTTGTTTTTGATATCCATAAATCATGGCTTCATCACGTTCATCTCGAGACACCCTTCAGCCAAAGTGTCGATGACGAGGAACCTCGTCGCATACGTGGTCATTGTCCACACATTTCCATGTTGTGACTTCACTTAAAACTCTATATGTAAAAAGAAGGAAATATCCATATGCCTCAGGTTTAGAAACCAAATTCATCAGAGCCATCGTCCCTTGATTTTTGAGCATGTCACCTCTCCTTTCATTTTTTTATCACCAAAATCCTAGTCAACTTCTTTGATTAAAACAAACCCCATGATGGACCATGGGGAACTTTGTTACGTTACCATATACCGTGGCATGATGGGCATCTTGTAAAATCACAATCGACCCATTTTTAACTATGTTTTTATGGTATTTTGAGTATTCTTTACACTTTGGGTACACATCCTCCTTAACAGATGGAAAGAATCCTTTCATTATGTGACATTTTTCAATTACTCAAATGTTTGTTTTTAAACGTCGCCACCCTAAAAAACTTTGCACAAATTGTGCGCCTGTCCCCGCTCTCGCTGTTTTGGAAGGCCTCGATCAATTTTTATTTTTTTTTATAATAATAACATTTTTACATAAATAGATTTTTCTGGAGTCACAAAATGGAAATGTTTGGGCAATGACAATTTACTCGACAATGTACCTCTTCATGGACACTCTAGCTACGAGGCGTCTTTAGATCTAGGTTTTACAGCTGAGGCTTACACACCCCAAAAAGCGAAACACTGAAGAACTAAAGATCAAAATCATTTGAAGAGGGTGGATAGTGTTTTTGGACATTGGAAACAGGCTAGCTTGTAACGTGATGAATGAAAAAATGCTATTATTCTCTAACATGTTCAGGAAGTAAACAAGACCTTCAAAAAAGGCGGGGGTGAGATGGGTGGATAGATTATGTGTCATTCTAAGGTTTGGCGATTTTGAAAACAACACGTGCGATTGAAAATCAACATTTGAAAAAATGAGGCTCTTCTCGTTGTTTTGTATGATGTTTTTTTTTGAAATAAGAAAAATGCTTAAATTACCATATAGGAATCAAGAAGAAAACGGGATGTATTGTGCCTTTACAATGTACCCCTCATGGCGAAGTGTATTATAACAAAACAATCTACACCGCACGCCATCATGTGGTTTTTTATGACCAAAAAAGGTAGGAAGGTGCTTTTGGTGATAAAAAAGTGAAAAGTGGGCCAACTTGGATTGAAATGTTTTAGCTTCAGGGGGTTTGGCGAGTTTGTCTTCTAAACTTAGGGTATTTCTTGCCTGGATGTTAAAGAAAAACAAAACTTGGGGCATCTTGATATTTTCTTCTTCTCCCTTGCTTGGGTCATGTGTTCCGCATTCAATTCTCGACTAACCCCTATTAATTGAAGGAGTGGAAAATGACATGAAACTATTAGAAAATTAAGATATGGCCAAATAAGAGGAAGAAAAGATTGGACGTTGTCGATCCTACATCTCACAAAAACCGCTACCGCCAAGTTGTATGCTTTTTTTCACATAAGTGTATCCCATTTTCATTGTTATATACTTATATGAAAATATTGTGATACCCTTGATAAAAACAATTCCAAATCTTTTGTTGCTGAAAACTTGATTAGAGGTCACATTGTTTTCTGTTTTTGATAAAAAAACCTCGTATTTAGTTTTTTCTTAGGAGAAACCCTACGATGGCGCGTAGGGTAACATCATAGTATATTTTGTTTCAATATTGCGTTTTGTAAGGTATTTTGAGCATTTTTTCCTTTTCTCAAAACATGTTTAAAAATTTTGGACATCCCTCCTATTATTAGGTGGCGTTCTTGAATGTATTGCATATTTGTTTTTGACTCCGGCCACATGATGTTGTAGAACGTATCAACCCATCCCCCTATCTTTTGGAAAGATTTTGTTTGCTTCACAAACATGTTTGTCAAAAATGTTTGTTTACATTGAGAGATTCCACTTATGTTAGAAAGTGGAAATGTTTGGACAATGACCATGCACCTGACGAGGTACCTCACCTCTGACACTCCTGCTACGGGGCATCTTGTTATCAATGTGGTTTAATCGAGGCTTATGGAAGTGACAAATCAAACCATGTGGCGATTGATGATTCGGTCAAATGGGGTGGATTGTATTTTTGACCGCCTGAAACTGGGTTCCTCGTAATGTTGCCATGGATGCATCGACAAATCATTATGTTTATCGTCGTTAACCCTCCACGAGGAATAGACGGCGTCATAAAGCCACATATTAAACTGAGAGTCAAGGGCGACATACACATATGACAACCATGAAGAGGGGCATGCATGTGCCCTTAGGCAAATGTAAAGAAACATGCAAAGGTTAAAGTAAGCGATGTCCCTTCGAGATCTTGAAGGGAGGGAGGGACAGTGCACATCAGGTCAATATGGGTGACATGCCAATTGTAGTCAAAGAGGCCTAATAGCGGTATATCATAAGTTCCGAGCTCAGTTGCGCAGCGGGTAGAGGGTTCTTGCATGGTGCGAGCTCGCTCCTCATGATTCCACCATTCACATTGATGAAGGTGTGTTAACCTGGGCTGCGTATGTTGAAGATGTGGCATTGGCGCAGGGGAGGAGGAGCACGAGGTTGATGCGGGTAGCCTTGTGTCTGTAGAATGGGGCTACTGTGGTAACTAAAGTAGATGTGGAGATATGCTACACAAGACGTGAAGAAAGCCTGGTCCTCGTATGAGAGGAATTTGTTTAGCAACAAGAACCTCATATTGGCTGAGAACAGACAGGAAACCGACCCTGCACCTCATAAGAACTAGAAAATTTTGCACAAAGTGCAATGCTAAGGGCGGAAACTGGCTGGCCAAATATGCAAAACAGCAGCACGACACTAAAGGGAGGTGGAGCTCATAAGGGAGGCTGGATATGCAAAGCTGCCAAAGAGCACGGACATGAAAGGACGGAATACACAGAGAGAGGAAGGGGGTAGGCCAAGGAAGCGGGGCATCACAGTCTGGTAAACGAGGAGAGCCTTGAGCATATCCGTAGTGGGGGTTATGCTGGCGGTTGGTGGCCTGAAAGGAATGGCGTTGGGCAATGTGGAAGTAGGGCTGTTGGTGCCTGAGGGGAGAGGACACGTTAGTGAGGAATGTAGGGAGGGGGGGATTGGGGAGTGGGGGTGAGGGGGATTCCAACCACGGAGTTTGGAGCAATTGAAGGCGCGAGAAAGTTGAGACCAAGAATCTAGGGTGGGTGAGCAACATTGGGCAAGAACGACGTGAGAGAATGTGATATGGCATGGTGATAAGTTCTCAACATGCTAAGTGTAAGCGACATTCGCACGACATTCCGCCGGTAGCGCTTCCAAATATGATGCGTACCTAGAGCCATAGAAAAAGGGTAAAAACTAGAATATGAGAGTGTTGGACTCAAGATTTATCAATGACACGGTGTCGACCTTGTGATAATCGTTGCCGGCAAACATTGTAGAATTCAATCAAGGTGTAGTTCATGGGCATCATGAAGGGCACGTGAGGGGTCACATGTGAAGGAGGAGCGGTGCACTCAAACAAGGGTAGGTGGGCGCCATACATGAGGTGGGAGAGGCACAAGGCCCGACGGAGAGTAAGACAAAGGGAGAGAGTGGATATGGAGGATGAGGATGAGTTGGACTTCCCCTAGTGCTTGGTGTGTCTTAGTGATGAGTGACTTTTTGTTAATGATGTTTATGGAGGTTGTGAAGAAGCATAGGCCGAGGTATGTGTATTCGTAAGAGAAGGGGAGCTAGGATACGTGGGACAACATGGAAAGGTGAATGGGTGGACCGGTCAGATTCCGATGTGGGCGTAATACCAAGACGACACACTTGTTTGGCTAAGCTGTATGACCTAGAGAATTGAGGGAATAGAATGCCTCGTACACTACACGTTGAAGATCATTGATTGACTCATGGAGGAGGATGACTTCGTCAGCGTGCTGGAGGAGTGGGATGGGCGTGCGAAGGAGAGTGAGAGCATGCGTGTGCATGCGAGAGATGGCACGTACTATGTGGTCGATGTGGTACTTGAAGCGTATACTGCTTCATGGGTCGCCTTGGAGAAAGTTTTGGCGTATGGGAAAGGGGCCTGAGTGGCCGTCAGTGGTGTGGACGCGAGTAGTGGCTGATGAATGAAGCTTTTCTATAGCGTCGAATTCCATTCCGGTGAGGCCAAGAGCGTTCACTTGAACAAAAGCTAGTTCATGACTCATGGAGTTGTACACTTTTTAAAGGTTTTGAAAAGCAGCGTAGAGGGGGCGTTTCTTACGCCTAGCCGAGATGGCTAGGATGTGCAAGGTGAAAGCATGGTCAAAAGAGTTGTATTTTTGGAGAAACACATTTAAGGTAGGGTGAAGACATTGGTTAAGGGGTGCTCGTGACAGCAGATGTTTGAGGAGGTAAGTGGAGTAAAGTTTGGTGAATGTTGGCTGTATAGTAAGAAGGCAATAGCTGTAATCGTCCGTGCGGTTGCCGCGTTTATGGATAGGGTGGATGAGGGGGGGCAAGTTCACATGGGAGGAGATGCTCAAGCCTTAGGCCATGGATGTCTTGAGCCCTATACCTACGCATTTGGTCCAGGGTATCCTCTATGGTGTGACACAGGATTGGTTTCCACGTGAATTCAATGGCACGTAATGGAGAGTGCGGGTGAAGGGTAAGGTCAGTTTTGGGTGTGGGGGCTGGCTGTGCAAACAATTTTGTAGCACAAGATCCCCATTGTGTAGGTGGAGTAGAGGCCGGTGAATGGCGTGCTGTAGAGGAATAATGCTAAAATGTGTGTGGTTTGCTGGTAAAGAGGTTGATTGTGCGAATGGTGGACCCTGCATGATATTTAACTTTAGCAACTTTATATATCCGACGATAACAAAGCAAGAGCCGACCAGTGTGGGGGAGTGTGGGGACTGGCAGTAGGTAGTTTTGTTGGCGCGGTGTGCAACATGGGAAAGGGGAGACCAACTACGGGCGTGTGAGCAACGGAGTGAGTGAGACGGTGAGGTAGATGATGCTACGTTGGGTGTAGCTTTGAGTGCTTTAATGAGAGATGGAAAAATTGGTCGTAATTCATTTGTTGTTGCCGTTTTTTTGGACTGGAGGGTTGGAGAGGGCAAGAGGGTCGTTGTTGAACAATGTTTTCTCAGAGAAGGGTGTAGATGGATGAGTGTGAGGAATGGTGATAGGCGTGAAAAGGGAGAAAGCTTAGTAGTCTGAGTTTGTGGTGTTTTCTAGTATTGTGAGGGAATAAGGACAAAGTGAGTAAGACAACAATGCATTATCAATCATATATTTATTTTAATACCCATGCGAGCCCATAATCAATGAGGTGCTCGTAGCACAGCCTCAGTGATAGCGAGCTTGTGCTGCTCACACAAGCGAATCAAGCAACCTTCGCATGTGTTCATGCGACAGTGGGGGTTTAAATTGTGTTAGAAGGTGAAGGGGTAGGAAAAGAGGCCATTGTCCAAGGACATGGGGAGAAGGGAGCCCGTTCATTCATTTACATTGCACTAGAATGATGATATGGATCCCATTTGGGATAAGAGAGAGGAAGCTAGAGAGTTCGTCAAAGATGGATGGTGTAGTGGTAGTACTATTTGTGGTGGGGGGTAGTAACACACAAAGATGAAGATGGGTTTAACCATGTGGATTTTGAGACACACACTTAGAAATTTGGTTGATGAGGGGGTTGATATAGGACATACAAATGGAGCAAGATATCTAGGTTAGTAGAGGGTGATTCCGTCTTAGTGTGGGGGACGTGCACAGGTTTTTGGGGACTCATATGTAATGTTTGGTAAGTTATGTGCTTTACATGAGTGCAAGGGTGAGGGAAATGCATGTATAGTGGAGTCAGGCATCGTTCATATCGGATCCACACCATCCTAGCAAAACTCAGTCATTGCAAGGAAGGTGTGAGAGGTGGAAACCCAGGAGCAAATGTAATGTAGTAAGACGTCTTTTATGCCATGTATATTCCAAAAGAGGAAGGATACTGCTGGTGTCTGTGGCGTAGGAAGTGCGTATGTTGGTGATAGGTTTCTTAGCCATCTTCAGTGGGATTGTGGTGCATTGGTGGCGAGGGTCACTTGCGTGAGGCAAGAGGGATTTGGGCATGCAACGAAGGTTTGACCACCGCTGTGGTCTTGTAAGTGAATGCGCAGAGGCTCGAGCCGCAGGATGCTTTGGTGGTGCACATCCTTCTCAAAGGAGAAAAAGCTTCAACACCTTAGTAAGGTTATGGAAGCCATGGAGAAGAATCGGTAGGTCGGTGTGAGGGGCAATAGTGGGTTTGGGAAGGAACTTGAGACCCCTTGGTAATGGATGAACCCATTGTTGGCAAGCATTGTAGACTTGCTGAGAGATCGAGCTTTGGTCTAGGCGAATGTGGAAGTTACGTGGATATGGGGAGAGGCGAGAGCACGCAGGTGTTGTGCAAGCTAGTTAAGATATCCATGCAGCATGCACATTTTTGGGAAAATCAGGGGTTGGGAGGAGGGGTGAAATTGCGCCTTAGAAGTCTTGCGTGGAGCTTGGTGGCGCGTTGGCGGCGGCGGCTCATTGCTTCCAACCACATTAGGGGGTGCCATGGTGTCTTGCGACAGTGGTTGTTGGGGCACTTGCGTAGTCCTGCTATTAGTGTGGTTGTGAGTGGACGGGTGCGGGGGCCACTGCTGAGTTGGGGGTGGAGGAGGAGGAGGAGGGATGAGAGGGTTGCATGCTGGTTGGGAGGAGGGTTGTGGAGAGCGCTTGGAAGGGGATGGAGGGAGTGGCAATGTAAGAAGGGCAGCTCGGAGGTGTGGTCGTGTGGATGGCTGTGTGGTTGAAGCCGAGGGACCAAAGGATGCTGGTGGGGGGGGGTTGCTGCCGAATGGGTTGGCATGGTAGGGGGTGGTGATAGTTGTTGGACACTCCTTCCAGTATTGCTATTCTTGCCTTGAGGTTTAGTCTGGTTGATAGCGCACGGTATTATATCTGCTCTCGTGCGCACGCATCCTATTAGAGGAGGGGGGGACTGTCTTGTAGCTCAAGCTTAGGTTGTGCATCTCCTTGGGTTGGTAGAGTGGTTGTTTGAGTAGTATCCATCAGTACATTAAACAAGCAAAGTCGGAGCATAAGGTGCTGAAGGGAGCGGATGAGGGAGTCATGGTAGGTTTGCATCTGCTCCCCGAATTGCGTCACGTCCTCCAATAATTGACATTGCGTACATGTGATATCACCAAGTTGGGGGAAGGGGGTTTCCACCATCTCGCTGATGGTGTTGATTTTCTCTGCTGCATTAGGAGGGACGCGCGACTTAAGGTCTGCGACATTGGCAGAAAGCGAGTGGAGAGGGGATAGGAGGCCTTTGCATATGCCATGGAGTTCATTTATGGCTGTATGGAGGGGGGAGGTCTGGTTGGCGTGGACTAGTACAAAGACTAGCTGGTGGGTGGTAGTTGTTGAATTGCTGGTGGGTGTTGGCATGTCATTATGTTAGGGGTTATGTGTCTTTTCTAGCAGGGCGGGATGTGTTGGAGCGCTTGTTGAAGGTGTTGGTTGGGTGGGAGATCTACGTGGGGATGAGCTTGCGGGGGGCAATGTGGGGGTGCTCGTTCCCCGAGGGTGAGGTATGGGTGCTGAGGGTGGTTGGATATGGGCAAGGGGAGAGGGGCACGTGGTAGTTATAAAGGGGTTTAGGGTTTGGGCTGAGGGCAATCAGGTTTGGGGCATTGGAGAGGGGGGTGTTGGTGCGGTTGGGATTGGGAGAGAAAGGAGGGGGCTAGGGGGGAGGAGCGGGGTCGAGGAGAGAGGGGGTATTGACGTTGTGTACCATGTAGTAAGAAGGAGAGCGTCAAGAACGACAGGGAGTGACGTTGGTTGTGCACATTCCGAGGTGGCGCTTTTGGTAATGTTTATAAGCAGGGCGATAGATTGTGCCGCCAATATGTTTGTGCGTTGTGCAACTTTAGTAAATGCGGCCATAGACTCCCTTCTGAGGATGTCAACCTTGGAAATAATAGCATGATCGAACTAGAATTCAGAGGTGGCCGAGCCTTGCACTGCATGGAGGGCGCCATTAATAGCTTGCAAGCCTAGGTCAATGTGTCGTGTTACTGCGATGGCTATGATGGAAAGAGCATTTGTCATGGTTACATGGCCGTCGTGTAGTGAAGTTGCTTACACTTGGATGATGGAGGTTCTTTAGTGTTGAGACGACATGATGGCTTTGTTACTGATGGCAAGGGAGTGTGCATTGCATGCACCAATACTTGCAAGTAAGGCTTGCGCTACGGCTTGTGCATTTTCTACGCTTGTTGCAAGATCTGTAGATACTACCTGTTTAAGCAAGGCGAGAGATTAGGACATGCTATGTGCACATGGCCAGGCGGCAAGACCATGATCATTTGTGCAAGCAAGGATTGACTCGGCAGCTGTTTCCAATGCCTATGTGGCATTGTATAGGAGTGAATGTGGAGAGAATGAGATAGTGTGAGGAGGGGGGAGAGTGTTTAGGTAGGCACGAAGAGTGTGGGAGGGTAAGGGATGGGGATGGGGCTATACGATCACAAAAGAGTGGGGATTCACTTTGATGTGCATCATTTGTGAGGGGAATTTGTTATGTATGTGGTATTGGTACATCCATGTTATGATCAGGGCCTTAAGAGGACATGGTTAGGAGTGTTGGGTCAAGGTAAGGCCATCTAAGGAGAGGTGGGGATGGGTTAGAGGGTTCAAAGCAATGGGCGTACTTATGCGGGGCTGGAGGAGGTGGGGACACGAGTGGGAGAGGAGGGGACGAGGGCAAGGGAGAGAGGAGGGAGGGGAGGGAGGAGGGGGGAGGAAGAGGGGAGAGAGGGAGGAGGGGGAGGGAGGCGGGAGGGGAGGTGGAGAGCAGGAGTAGCATATGTAGATAAGGGTGAGGGATGGGGGGGAGTAACAAGAGGGTTGGAGTTGGTGTTGAATTTGGGGTCGGAGCTGTGCCGTTGGTGGTGTCCAGTGAGAATGTGAAGTCGGCCCGCTTTGCGGCCATGTGACAATGGGTAGTCGTTACCACTCTTGTCGCCCCTATAGCTCTTGGTAGGTGGCTCGTACAGAGAGGGGGGAGCTCTGAAGAGGTGGGAGCCGGTGGGACGTGGGAATCGGTGAGTAAGGGCACGGAGGTAGGAGATCGACGGGAGTTTTGTGGATGTAAGGGGTTTAGCTGCAGGGAGAGCTTGGTTTGGGTTGCAACCTAGGGGCGGGGGGATCGTAGCGGAATTTCGGCGCTCACGAGATTGAGTAAGTGTAGTGCCCAACGGAGGGGGAAGGGGGGAGGATGGATGAGGATGGTGAGTTGGGCAGGGTGGGTGGGGTTGAGCGTGGTTTGGTGAGATCGAGTAAGGGAGGGGAGGATAGTGGGGAGGGTGGGAGGGGAGGGAGGGGGGTTAAAGGGTTGAGGGGGAAGGCCGCAAGGGAGAGGGGGTTAAGGGGCCAGTGGAGAGCAAGGTGGAGCTAGGATGTGAGAGGGGGGATTGGAGGAGGGTAGGGGATACGGGGTTGAGTGTGGAGGGGGATGGGGATTTGGGGGTGAGGTTGGCCGGGGGGGGGACAGTGCGCAAACAGGGGGGGAGAGGCTGGGTGGGGAGGAAAAGGGGCGGGCGGAGCCGCTTATGCCTCAACAACGGACAAGGCAAGAGGTTGGCTGGATGTTGGGCGTGCTGTCTGCTGGTCGCAAGGCTCGCTAGGCATTGGGTGCTTGTCGTAGTAAGCTAGGAATGCAAGCTACCAGACGCGCTATCTAGATGAATTACTCGTTGGACACGCTTAACGTTGTTGGGCACGTTCACCACGCGAGCCGCTGGCCTCGCTTGGCACTGTCGAGCGTCCTAGGCGTTGGGCGCGATGGACGCTCGACGCTTCTGGATGTCACCAAATGCGCTAGACACCGCTGGTTACCCTCTTAACGCGATGGATGATGTTAGATGATGGGCGTTGCTTGACGCTAGATGTGTAGGACACTGTAGAATGCGCCGGACACCACTGGATGCTTGATACTGCTTGGCGTTACATGCGCTGGACGCTACTGAATGCGTTAACACTTGGCGACGTCGGTAGTGGGGGTAATGCCAATGGTAAGAAAAAGCTGGCCAGATTGGCAGAGCAGCGGTGTGATGCTAGAGGGAGGTAGAGCTCATAAGGGTTACTCGATGTGCGAAGTTGCTAAAGACCCGTGCGTGAAAGTAAGGAATCGGAAGAGAGATTTTGGGGGTAGGCTAAGGGAACGGGGAATGGAAAAGCTTTATTCACCAGCCACTACCCGCTTCCACACCCCTTGCGGCCACTTTAACCCCTTTCCCATCTAACCCGGCCTTCTTTAAGGCGACCCATGTATCCCTATACTCCTCAACTACCACATCGACCCCCTAGCACGTGCCATCTCTTGCATCGACACTGATTTTCCCACTCTCCTTGGCAAACCCATCCCACTCTTCCTTTAGGCTGACGATGTCGACCTCCTCTTTGAGTCATTGAGTTGCTTTTAGCGTGAAGTAGACATGGCATCTATTTCCTTAGTGCCCTGGGTCATACAATTCAGCCAAACAAGTGTGCTGTCTTGATCTTCCGCCCACCTCGTTATCTGTCCTGTTCATCAATTTATCTTCTCACGTTGCCCTCGGCATCCTACTACCTCTTCCTTGACGAATACACCTACTTTAGCCTACGCTTCTCGTCTACCTCTAAACACATCATTGAAACAAAGCCAGTGATCACTAAGGCACAGCAAGCACTAGGGGTAGTCTAACAAAAATGCACGTCATCCTCGAGATGGAACTAGGGGTAGTTTGTTCTATGGCATGGTTGTCATGCAAACCGTGCGAGTGATCGAGAGGACAGCTGAAATGGGTCTCCTCGTCTCCGCGGTTGGCTCGTCGGT
Organism: Penium margaritaceum; assembly: GCA_023375785.1. Classification (NCBI taxonomy): domain Eukaryota; kingdom Viridiplantae; phylum Streptophyta; class Zygnematophyceae; order Desmidiales; family Peniaceae; genus Penium; species Penium margaritaceum. Next base: position 108,392 of record SZWC01007283.1, on the reverse strand, counting down.
AACGTCCGACGCCGACATTGGATGCTACAATTTTCGAGATAAAACGAGTAAAAACACCATATTCTTCTCAAGCTGGGTTTGGCATGCCACGGTTCATGAATGCGCACGCTTGGGTGAGTTGAATGCGTGTAGCTAGTCGGATCCGTGTCGACAAACGTTGACGTTTCTCTTGGAATTGTTTGGCTTGCTCGACCTCAGACGATTTTTGTTTCTCGGTGTTTGCTTTGCTGGCTATTGCTTTTGTTGTGTACCATGTATTTTGGTGCATTTGCATTCATCAGTGTTCACTAACACAATGTAGAGTTAGCGCTACCGGCCCCTGATCGCGCAATCCATCGCACGAGTCACTTAACAACGCATTTCCACGCAGATGTTTTTAGAAGACGTTCCAATTGCTATGGAATAACTGACCAATGCATAATTCAATCATAGATTTCGTGTATATCTTGGTTGATTGTCTTTCTCATGTCTGGTGAGGGAAACGATTCAATGGATGGTTGGATTAATACCCAATTTAGTAAGGTATTGACAAAAATATCAGTAACAACAAGAACGATGGCGTGTTTACAAGGACAAACAGGTGCGATGCATACATCTGTCATCTCTGGGTCAGAAACGATCGAAGCAAGATATGGAAAAAGCTATCGGGTACTCGGTTTCGGAAATGGGAAAGCTCTATTCACATTGTGAGACGGATTTTGATCGCCATTCACTCCGGGATCCAATTTTTGACTTGAAAAAGGCCCACCTTACCAATGTTTGGTTTCAGGATGCCCCGCAACCAGAATGTGTGTTGTTAGTTACTCTGTCGTATACATGGTCATTCTCCACACGTTTCTACATTATGACTTTAGTGCAATATCTTGATTAAAAAGTGTTTTTGACGTATTTTTCTTTCGTTGCGTAGACAGGATAGTGTTCAAACATGATGAAGTAAGCGACATGTAAAGGATATATTTTTGTATCGTTTCGTAGACATCTTACAGTCATTCATTGTTTAACGTTTCTCTGAAAGGGCGCGTTTCCAAGAACAGATAAGTGAGCAATTCAACGACACCTAACGAAACCAGACGCAGCCCTGAGAGATTCGGAAGAACTTATACATGGAAATGCTTTTTTTCCATTTGGGTCGACGATCACCGAATCTGACACACGCGTTTGCATTCGGCGCCATCTGTCAACCGCCATTTCGTTTTTCTGAGGAGCTGTTAGGATCGAGATGCTGCATCAAGTCAAAGTCACCGGGAGGGATCGCCAAGCGTACTAAACCTCCAAGGTATGTAAAACGATGAGCTGTACACTTGACTTGGCCGTCGATCGGTGTATCGATCGGGTGTTTCGATGGGTTTCTGGTCCTGACAGCTGTAGTTTTCGATCCCGGCACAAACTAGACATGAAGAAGAGTTTTCGACATTTCAGAGACATAGTCGTCGAAACAGATGCCTGCCAGTGGCGTTATTTTTTCCTGCCACTTGACATTGCGGAGCGCATCCAGAGCAGCTCGGGATGCATTTGCACTTCACAGAATCGATCTGGTGTGTTGCTCAGTGTGTCGGGATAGCCAAGTAGGAGCAGTAGTTGGCTGCAGGAAGAATCGCTCGCGAAATCGCACAAATCACACCATCTGCGAATCGTGCACTTCATTTAATTCGCACAGTCGATGCGCTGCCTGCGTCGAAGTCTGTTCCATTGCGAGAACGCGCCCTCAATCAGATCTGTGTCACTGGCTCATCGCCTCTAGGGCTGGCTGTGGCGACACCCAGCGAATCGGAGCAACGAGAAGTCAGTTGCTCAGAGGAAGGAGAGTGTCGCTTACAAGCCGAGGAGTAAGGAGCCGCCAAGCTGACCTGCGATTAGGTCTCAGGTACCTTGGGTGGCGACGACATAGTGGGAGCCACATGAGCCCCTGCCGCGCTCGTGCAAAGTGAGTGCAATCGAGTTTTGACGCGCACATTACTTCACATGTGCCAGTGGCACATGTGAAATAACGCAGTGTCACAGTGTTTGCCACGGGGTGGTGGTCCGCCTGTCTTTCGGCC
>SZWC01007283.1:35503-96988 GCA_023375785.1 Penium margaritaceum | reverse complement strand
GTCTTCCTGAAACTCGACAGGGAGCGGACCCATGAGGTCGGAGTGGACAAGCTCCAGGGGCCGACGAGCCCTGGAGACAGACGCAGGATAAGTAGACCGGTGCATTTTTCCTTCAGCACAGGCCAGACAGTCGGTCGTGGGCGGCGCCTCGAAGGACGCGGCATCAAGACCAAGAGCAGGCTGAGTGCGGATCAGCCTATCGACAGCCCCTAGGTGCACATGACAGAGACGTCGATGCAGGAGGCGGTGGTGTTCGGGGGACAGAGCACCAGCGACAAAAACACGGGCAGCGGAAGAGGGAGGCAGAGGGGGTGCACTCGCAGAGCACCCAGCAATGTGATAAAGATCATCGACGACCGTCCCACTGAGGACGGTCTCCTCGGTGTCGCGCACAAAGATGCGAGCATCGGCAGCCGTGTGCGTGACGCCGAGTCCCATCTTGGTGCAGGCACGGACAGACAGCAGGCTGAGTTCCAGATGAGGGACAAAAAGGACGTCGGAGATGTATACGGGACCAGCTGGCCCGGTGAACTGCACAACCCCAACACCCTGGACAGGGACCTCATGGCCAGCTGCAGTGCGAACAGAGCGAACGGCGCCAACGGGATGCAAGACGACAAAGGCGTCACGACGACACGTCATGTGATGGGTGGCACCAGAGTCCACGACCCACGTGGCATCTGTGACCCGTGTACAAGGGGCAACGTGGCACTCTGCGACGGAACAAGGCGCGGCAGCAGGCCGCTCGGCAGGCGACGCGGCAAGACGAGCAGCGGAGCGGACATGAGACGCATGCAACCAAGACGTGTCATCGGGTCCGTCACGCGCACACGGCTGGGCATGGGGACCACCACAGTCATCACTACGCAACGACACAAATAGTCCACAGGCAGTAGGACCCCTCGACTCAGTCAACTCACTCGCACCTCCCTGAGATGAGCGTAGGGCGAGAAGCTGGTGAAGCTCGGCGATCGTCCGGTCGCGCTCGGCGAGGGCCTGGTCGCGAGGATCAGTGGAGGAGCCTGCTGTGGCGGCGGACTCCTCTGGGACGGCTGCGGTAGTGGCGGCTGAGCGGGCGGTAGCACCGGACGTCTGGCGCATGCGCGCCTCGTGCGCCTGCTGCAGCCCACGGGTGACCTTGGCCCAGTCCAGTGGGCGTCCCGTCAGGCGAGTGCAGTCGGGATAGCGATGGTCACCACCGCAGTTGAAGCACACGAGGCGACGTCCCGTCGTGCTGCTAGAGCCGCTGCTGCTGCCGCCGCCGCTGCTGCTGCTGCTGCTCCCGCCGCTGCTGCTGCGGCTGACACTGCCAGTGCTGGTGCCGCTGGTGGTCCCGCCGCTGGTGCCACCACCCGACGCTCTGCGACCCTTCTTCCCCTGTGCTGGAGCTGCCGTTGCTGTAGACGGAGGGGTGGGCGACGCGGCGGCAACTGTAGCGGAAGCGGTGCTGCGGCGAGCGCGGTTCGCGGCGTCCATGCCTGCCACATCCAGAAAGTGGAGGGTGGCCCATCGCAGCAGGGTCCCGTCGCTCGCCATGTCGCGCAGTAGCGTCTGGTCGAAGTTGCTGAAGACGCGCGCGTAGTCGGGGTGGATGCCGTAGAGGATAATCTGGAGGGCGGAGTATTGCGCTGGAGCGTCGTCTCCAAGATCCTCGTACAGCTGGATCGCCCGGCGCCAGTAGTCGGCTGCAGACTCCTGAGCAGTCTGACAGAGGGAGTTGAAGTCGGCGAGGCGCTGGGATGTCAGCGCCAAGGTGGCCCCCTCAAACAGAGTGACGGCCAGTGCCCATGCCGCGTACGGGTCAGCTGCTGCCCCGGTCAGCGGATCGCCAAGGAACCGACTGAAGTCCTTGGTGAAGTCGGGGGCGGCCTTCATCAGGCCGGAAGCTGCGCGGACTGCCATGTGTGTCTGAGCAGGGTCAGACGCCTGATATGGTGCGAGGTAGTAGGGGAGGACTCCCTCGCTCATGGCCCACATGCGAAAGCGTGGCTCCCAGGACTTGTAGTCATTACCAGTCCGGAAGACGGGCGGGTCTGACTCAAACCACTTGGGTGGCTTGACCGTTGGCAGGGCAACGGCCGAAGCCACTACGGGGCCAGGCATCGAGGAGGCAATTCCCTTACCCAGGTGGGCCCGCAAAGCCAGCTCCTCAAAGCTCAGTGGGCGGCGAGATGAGCTGGGGTCCACGTTGGAGCTGGAGCTGGCGCCCTGGAGGGCCGCATTGGCCTCGCGTGCTCTGCGTCGCGCCTCCAGGCGGATGAGGCGCGCTCGGAGCACCTCTTCCTCGCCCTCCTCACCTGAGTCTGAGAGGTTCGCCGCGACTTCATCACCATTACCGCCGTGGGCAAGGTGGTCCTCGCTCGGGTCAGTCGACGGACGCTACTGATGCTGCTGGGGCAGCAAGCCCCTGAGCATATCCTGTAGTTCGGCCACCTGCCTCGTCAAGGTATCGCGGCTCTCCGCCTGCAGGTCCGCCAGTGCGCGCACTTGGCGCGCCAAAGTAGTCGGACTCAGCGGACGCTGTTGCTGCTGCTGCAGCGGTGGCTGTTGTTGTGGCGGCGGCTGTAGCTGTCGCTGCTGCTGCTGCTGCTGCTGTAGTGGATGCTGTTGCTGTAGTGGCGGCTGCTGCTGCTGTTGCTGCTGCTGCTGCGACTGCTGCTACTGCTGTGGTGATGATGGCGGTGGTCGACGTTGACCGCTAGCGCCGGTGCTCTCGGCAGCTGCGTCGGCAGCCATACTGGGGGAGGTTTGCTTCGGCATGGCAATTGTTTTCCTCCCCTGGTTTTCCCCTCCACGGAATTCTTCCGCGGAACGTCTCCACGGAACCGCCCTTCCGCGGAAATTCCTCCCCGCGGAACTCCTCCGCGGAGCGTCTCCGCGGATACCCTCCGCGGTGAACCTCACCGCGGAAGCTCACCGCGGATCACCGCGGATCACCGCGGATTTACCGCTGATGACCGCGGAGTACCGCCGATGACCGCGGAGTACCGCGGTTTACCGCGGTTCACCGGCAATGACCGCGGTCACTACGGTCGTGCTGGTGTAGAACGCGGCGTGCTGCTGGGGGACGGCGGTCGCCACGGTCGACCCGTTCCGCACCCGCAGCTCCGCGGTCGCAGGTCGGCGGCGAGCAGCGTCGATGTCGTCCTGAGCGGCCGCGGAGGTCGAGCTGCGCGGCGGTGTGGCTGCGGCGGAGCTGTGCGGATCCGCGGAACACCGCGGATCTAGACTGTTGAGGTCACCGCGAGGTGGCAAAAGCGGAACGCCGAGTGCCTCCGCGGCATTCGACGCGTGTTCCGACGCGGTCGCGCGGTTGCCGCGCTCGCCGCGGAAGCTTGATCACCGCGGAGCACCGCGGAACGACCGCGGAACGACCGCGAATCGACCGCGGAACGACCGCGGACTGACCGCGGATGTTTTTAAAACGCAGTCGAAGTGGTGGTGGGTCCTCCCAGGACCTCCCGCCGAGACCGTGGGCACTGCTGCTGCTGCTCCTCAAGGCAACGGCTGCGGTTGCTCACGACTTCTTCGGCTGCTGCGTCTCTGCTGCGCAGCTATACGAGCACTGGCTCGCTGCTCTGATACCATGAGAGACAGCTCCTAGCACTGCTGTTGCTAGCGTGGCAACGCAAGCCAGCTAGCTAAGTCACTAGCACACACAGGTGGAGGTGAGAACAGCAAGGGGTTGGCTAGGGACACAAACACAAGTGTCAGAATGCTGCAAATATTTGAAATGTGCAGAGAGAAATGACAACTGAGGTCTGGCCAACCTATATAGTGCCATGGACCTAGTGGATGCAGACACACGCACGGCGCACAACGGCGCTGTTTTTCTAGCAGGACAAAACAGTGGCAAAAACAAAGTTTTGGTCACAATTCCCTGCAGACATGTCAGAACGACGAGCCGTTTGAACCAGAACGGCCACGTCGACGAGATCTACATCCTGATAGGCTGCACGCCTATGTGCTCTGACACAGCACGAGTCTACAAAATACGGAAGTCTTCTGGGCGCCCGTCGCCACCGGCTGCCGACCTGCTGCCGCCGTCGCCTGTCTCAGGGATCTGCACGTGAATGGACATGAGCCGAGGGGTCACCGTAAGCTGTGTACGACACACACAACAACACCAACTGACTGCCTAGTGGTGGTCACAACACCAACCTCTCCATGAGCCTCAGTTTAGAGCTGACTTCACTAGCAAAATGGGGGATACAACTATAGAATAGCATGCATGTGATTTGGTGGAATTGTCACACACTTGCATGCACTCAGGATGGTAAACCGGGTTGCTGATCCTTAGGGGGCCACATGTCCGGTTTGTACCAGCATGTGAGCAACCGACTGGAGCTCGTTCGCTCCAGGGTCAGGTTCGATCTCTGGGTGGCGTCCGGGCCCCACGTCGAGCACCTCGCGTGGGTGGCCCGGTCAACTGGTATATACCACCTCGTTCGCTTATTACTTGCTAACGTCTTGCCACCAGTGTGAAAGTTGCATTCCCCCGATCCATGGTGTGACCCCGTCTCCAGCCTGCCTACTTGCTTGCTTTCATGCTTGCTTAGTAGCCGCTGCTACCTACTGGTATCAGAGCAAGGGGAACCCCGCTCCCCTTAGCTACAGTCCTGGGTCCTTGTCGGGCCATCTGAGCATAGCGGGTGATCCCGCGCAGGTGACCGCGCATGAACGTGGTGGGTGGGAGTCACAGCGCCAGCTGCTGCAGCTTGTAGCATCGGACCGACACCTTACTGTCACCGTCGTTCACTCGCACCCCGCTGAGACTCGGTCTCCGCACCTCTGGCGGTGCCATGTGTCTGCATCTACAGCCGCTGCTGTCTCTCAGCAGCCGCACGTGCAAGCCCTCCGCAGCAGCGCATTCTTTCCCCGTGGTTCACAAGGGGTGCTGCTCTGGTGAGAACGCCTGACGAAGCCCCATCGCAGTCCATACGCACAGCGCCAACTCTCGGCTCCCCACACACCGCCGGCGATTCTGGTGCTCCAGCAGCACGCAACAGTACGCTCCGCACACGTGGCTCACGTGGTGCCTCTGCTTCTGCCTGCGGAACTCACATTTCTTCGTGTGCACTTCCGCCCGTCGCACTCATCTTTCGCCGTCCTCTCATGAATCTCCCACAAGAGCACACCCCGCACTCTCGACTCACACAGTTCTTCTGCCGTCATTGCCTTCGTGCACTTTTGACACCTCAGGCTGCCCTCCGGGCAGCCAGGCACTTAGCGCACTGGCTTCTCCTCCCAACACTGAGCCAATCCCAACGTCTCCCACGGTCGCACGTGAGCGTGCCCGCGTCAACAGAGAGCTTGCATGCTACGAGGAGCGGGCTGAGCGGGAGATTCGGTCGAGGGTGCGTCGCAGCAGTCCGGGCTATCACCCTGGAGAGGACTACGACCCCGCTGATTACTACGTGTGGGCGGACGCGCGGGACCACGCAGCCCACTGCCAGTCCGCCTCCGACGACTCACGGACGGTGCAAAACAAGCCAGCTACGGCGCCACCACGCGACCACAGGCCTCTGCACACACCGGTAAGCCCACCCGTCTCCCATAGAACGCGCCAACGGCATCAACGTGCCGCTGCTCGTGACTCAGTGCCACAGTCTACAACAGGAACATCACAGGCGCACCCCTCTCGTCGTGCTGCATTGCCAACTGCGTCGACTACAGGTTCATCGTCATCCCCATCACCCGACATTCTGTTTGCCCTACAGGCTGCGCTTGTGTCTAGTGCTGCAGTTGCGTCCACATTTGCAGCCACTGCTCGTGCCACACGTGCACCGGCCAGCACTGCCGCCGGTAGGGCCGTTGAGATCTACACCTTGGCTGCAGTTGATCAGGGCCCCCTTAGCAGCTGCAGCTGTCAACGTAGTGACCCAGATTGNTGCCGCACTCTGCAGCAGCAACATCACAGGCGCACCCCTCTCGTCGTGCTGCATTGCCAACTGCGTCGACTACAGGTTCATCGTCATCCCCATCACCCGACATTCTGTTTGCCCTACAGGCTGCGCTTGTGTCTAGTGCTGCAGTTGCGTCCACATTTGCAGCCACTGCTCGTGCCACACGTGCACCGGCCAGCACTGCCGCCGGTAGGGCCGTTGAGATCTACACCTTGGCTGCAGTTGATCAGGGCCCCCTTAGCAACTGTAGCTGTCAACGTATTGACCCAGGTTGCTACCGCAACAGACGCAGTTGCATCAGCAGCAGGTGCAGCGGCCACAGCGCTCTCTAGTGCTGTTGACTCCGTCCACATCTCCACGTCACAGCTGTCTTCCATGCCCTCATCCTCGGTGACACGCCACATTCAGCTCCTAGTGTCGACTGCTGCGGCTTTCTCCACCCTATCAGCGGGAGCATTAACAGGAGCAACCTGCCTCATCGTCTCTACATCGGCCGCAATTGCAGTGGTCGCCTTCTCAATTGCGGCAGCTCTTCCGCCACTGTTCTCACTACGCCGCAGCGCTTGGTGAGCTTGGTCTCTCCCTTTCTTCTTGGCCTTCCCTGTGTTGCTCTATTTTGTGCGACCAAGTTGTTGCCTTGCAACGGACTTCCACGCACCCATCATACTCTTCCCACGCCCACTGGGGCTGGGAAAACTCTGCCGAAATTTTCTTGACAGAGTTGCGTCACTGGCAAAATGCCGGTTGACGACGACCAATACGCAGCCTTGTAGGCTGAGTTGCAACGTGAGCGCATTGCTCTTCAGGCAGCGCTCACTGCTCAGCGTGCCGCTGAGGACAAAGTGCGTGCAGAGCAGGCTGACCGAGAAACGTTTGCAGATCACATCGCTGATCTGGTTCTTAACCGTCTTCAGCCCACCTTGCGCACCACACAGTCTGCTAGCATTGCTGCTGCATTCTCCACTTCGCTTGCTTCCGCATCCACCCCTGCTGGCTCGTCCTCCTCTGACCCTCTCACAGTCGTCGTTACCGCTGGCGCAGCCGCAGCCAAAGCGCTTGCCCCATTCATGCAACGCAAATCCGTCTTTGACTCAAACCCACCCCACTTCACTTCTAACCTGACCTTTCACTCCTGGGAGGTCCGTTTCAGTGCCTGGGCACAGGGGGAACAACTCTGGGAGTACTACCATGAACCAAACCCCTCTACTAACCCACCTTTCATGCCTATTGAGTCTGAATCTGCACGCACTGTTTGTGCTCTCATTCGCTGCGGACCCGATGATCTCACAGACGAGATCGGGTCCTACAACGCGGACACAGCACGCCGCACCCCTGCTGATCCTGTTGGTGCCTACTCACTGATCAAAAGGCGCACAACAGTGACTGGTCACGCTGCTCAGAGCGTGCTCACTGTCCAATTCAACACTCTCTCCAGTCGTACTGATGAAACAGCCGATGCCTATTGGGCCCGCAGTCTGCGACTGCTGCGCGAACTTTGTAAGGCCGCCCCAAGACAGCTACCTGCAGTTCTTTCCATTGTCAACGGCCTTATTCCAGAACTCAAGGACGTCTTCCGAGAGGTGAAGGCAACTGAGCTTGAACGTCTTGCTCCCATTCTTGTCCCAGCTGATGCACCCCCTGGCATTGGTGCCTTGTGGGAGTTCATCTCTCCGCCTCTGACGGACTGGTGGAGCGCACTGGAGAACAACCGCATTCACCACGCAGCCGTTGCAGTAGCTACCAGTGCCCTCCCTTCCTCCTCCTCCTCTGCTCCTGCATCATCGTCTACCATCACTCCCACCTCTACTGCCACATCTCTTGTTTCTCAAGGGGGTGGCCGAAGTGTGGGGGGTGGCAAGGGCAAAGGTCGAGGGGGTGCCTCAAGGGGGGTTGGCCAAGGCAAAGGTGGCAAGAGTTGCAGCTCTGATGATGCTCCATCCTCATCTTCTTCCTCTAGCACTGGCACGTGCTGGAACTGCGGCGTTACCGGTCATGCTGTACCCAAGTGCCCAGCTCCTCCTGATGATGCCCGCCTCGCCTCAGCCATGCGTGCCCATTGGGCTCGCTCCACCGGTTCCAGTGGAGGCTCCTCGCGCTCCTCCATCTCCACCATCTCCACCGGGCACACCTCACCGCCGATGGCTGCTGCTTATAACACAGTCCTTGTGCCACCGTCACCACTCCCTCCCTGGGGCTGGCCTCCTGGACTCGGCAACCCCGTCTACTTCGGGCCCCCGTCTGGTTTCTACTCTCCTCCACCATGGCTGTCGTCCACCGCCGCGCCTCAGCGTCCCTCTTCTGGCGTTGTCATCACCGGCCCATCGAAGGATGCCCGTCAGCTGGACTCCGTCCTCTCCCATGCCGTGTACCAACGCCACCTCCGTGATCAGGGAGGTGAGAGTGTGCATTCAGCCTTGGTGGCGCTTGCGTGTGCTGATGACTTGTCCCTTCGTGGTTCGTCGCCCGATCATGTTCAGGGTCATCCCTCAGTTGATGTTCCGTGGATTGAGCACTGGCAGTCTTACAGTCTGCCTCGTTGTCTGGCTGCATGTGGTCAACGTCTTCTACCTCGCTCTGCTGTTGCAGCTGTGAGTCGTGATCCTTCGTGTGTTCGTGTGGCGAGTGGCTTTTGGATTCTTGACTCAGGAGCAACTCACTACATGACCTCTTGTCGTTCCGCGTTCGTTTCCCTGGGCCCCGTGGGCTTCGTCCGCTTTGTACGCACCGGCTCTGGTCAGCTTCTATCTGTCCAGGGTGTTGGAGTTGTCCGCTTTGTTGGCCCTGGGGGGGAGCTCTTTCTGCCAGACATTCTGTATGTGCCTACTCTTGAGCTCAGTCTGCTGTCACGACTCTCGACGACCAGGGCATGGACTTCTCCTCCAGCCGCGGCATTGCATCTGTCTTGAATCGTACCACTGGTCGTGTCCTTCTGCGTGGCACTCGTTGTGACCGTTTGTACCGTGTGCCGTCCTTTGCATCGCACCCTGCCACCACTGCTCTTGTTCATGTAGCACGCTCTCTCACTCCGGCACATGCACAACTGCTTCACCGCCATCTCTGTCACATTCACACTGTTGCAGTTAACAGTTTGCTTCGGGACAAGCCAGCTCATGGCCTTGACACTGACACATTCCCTGCCCCTTGTCCCACTGACTGTCTTGACTGTGCCCAGGGCAAGATGCACCGTTCTCCTTTTTCCACTTATGAATCTCGTACGTCTCACCCCCTCGACCTCTTGCATGCGGACGTCATGGGACCCCTTGCCCATGAAGTCCTCGGGGGCATTGGTCGCTATGTCCTCTGTCTCACCGATGACTTCTCCCGTATGCGATGGGTGTTTGACCTTCGGCAAAAGAGTGATGTCTGTCCCACGCTTGAGACCTGGCTGCCTCAGGCGGAGCTGGCCTGTGGTTGCCGTCTAAAGGTCTTTCGCTGTGACTGAGGTGGCGAATTCATGGGTCCCACTGCTCGCTTCTTGATATCTCGCGGGTTGTGTATGGAACCGTCGGCTCCATACACGCCCCAGCAAAACGGCGTCTGTGAGCGTCGGAACCGCACCCTCGCTAACGGTGTCCGCACTCTTCTTAGTGAGTCTTCTCTCTCCCATGTCTTCTCTTTTGAGGCCATGTCTTACATGACCTGGGTGTGGAACCGTGTTCCTCACGGTCCCATCCCTCATCACATCACTCCCTTTGAGCGCTGGTATGGTCGTCGTGCTGATCTCCGTATCGCTCGTGTTTGGGACTGTGTCGCTGCCGTCTGGTTGCCGGACGATGCCCGTGATGGCAAACTCACGTGCTCATCTGTGCACCTTCCTCGGTGTCTCCGCTATGTCCAAAGCATGGCGCTTGTGGGAGTCTGACCGCTCTCGTGTCATTGAGTCCCGTGACACCTTGTTCTTCGAGGATGTCTTTCCCCGTGATCCGGCCCATGTTCCTCCCTCTTCCTCTGTTTCCTCGCTTCGTCGGCTTGGGGGGAGTGTGTCTGTTCCAGCCTCCGATCTCCGTGCGTTCTCTCCTTCCTCTCACACAACATCTCAGTACGCCACCAACACAGACGCTACAGACGAGGACTCCCCCTCGGAGTCCTCTGAGTCCTCGTCCTCCTCTGCCTCTTCTGAGTCTGCAGCATCACAGTCCTGCTCAGAATCCGTGTCGTCTCAGCCGTCCTCTAGCGGTGCCAATGCCCCCCACTCGATGCCTATTCACACACAGTCCCATGTCCACCCTGTTCCCGACTCATCCCCTCACTCTTCCTCTGAGTCTCCTCCGGCGGCTGACATGATTGGAGGTGACCCACCTCGGGCTGTGGCCTCTGAGCCTGAACCCTACACTCGTGGGGGAAGGCTTCGCGCCCTCCCCCATTCTCAGCTGTCTCAGCCCTCCCGTGGGCGCTCCCGCTCCTGTGGGACACCTGCTGAGCCTGTCTTCATCGACTCTTCCAGAGCCCCTCCGTCCACACAGCGAGTCACATGCTCCAACGCTTCGTCCTCCACAGGTGGCCCTTTGGTGCGGCCCACTGGCCTTGATGCACTTGGCCTATCTATTAGTGTCATGCATCCCAACTCAGCAGTCGGCTACGCTCTTGTAGCCCATGAGTTTCATAGTGCCCTGGAGACTTCTGTCGCCGGGTATGTTGCATCATGCTTCGTAGCCTCAGGACTCCCTGCCCTTCCCCGCGAGCCTACCACTATCTAGCAGGCTCGTGAGGCAGCTGATGCTGACCTCTGGGAGAAGGCCATGCAGGAGGAGCTCACAGCCCTCCGAGAGCATGGAGTTTTTGAGCTCGTTGATCTCCTGGCAGGCCGCAACGCAGTCTCTGCCAGGCGGGTACTTCGGCGCAAGCTGAAACCCGATGGGAGAGTGGACCGATACAAGGCACGACTCACGGCAAAAGGTTTCTCCCAGATTCCAGGGATTGACTTTGATGAGACCTTTGCACCGGTCGGGAGGTACACCACTGCTCGAGCACTGTTGAGTCTCGTCGCCCAGCATGACTGGGAGCTAGAGCAGATGGACGTTAACAATGCTTTCTTGCATGGAAAGCTCGACGAGGAGATCTACATGATCCAGCCACCTGGCTTTACCGATGGCACGAACAAGGTGTGGCGACTACAGAAAGCTCTCTATGAGCTCAAGCAGTCGGCGCGCTGTTGGAACATGGAGATCTCCTCCACCCTTGAGGGGGGCGGTTATCATCGCAGCACGGTTGATCCGGCACTCTTCTTGAGTGCCCCTTCCGAGCCATTTGTGGCCATCCTCGTCTACGTTGACGATCTGCTTATTGCCTCACCCAGCCTCGCAGCCGTCCAGTCCGTGAAGAACTTGCTGCAGGCTACGTACAGGATGAAGGATCTAGGTCCTGCACGTGTGTTTCTGGGTATGGAACTCAAGCGTGACCGCCAGCGTCGCACTTTGCACGTACACCAGGCTGCGTACATTTGCACGCTGGGGGAGCGCTTTGCTTCTCTGCTTGCTGATGCTCCCACTGCCTCCCCAGCGATGACTCCAGCAGGTCAGCACCTGCTAAAGTCACTCAATCCAGCTCAGCTTGGGGAGATTGTTGATGTCACTGACTACCTCACTGTGGTCGGCTCTCTCATGTATCTCGCTACCACCACCCGGGCGGACGTTGCCTTCTCGGTTAACTTCCTTGCCCAGTTCTCCCAACAGCCACGTCAGAGACATCTCGAGGTGGCACTTCGTGTGATCAGCAACGCGCTGTCCACTACACGTGTGGGACTGTGCTATCGTGCACAACCGTCTGTGGTGGTAGACGGTTACACAGACAGTGACTGGGCGCATGACATAGATGCTCGTAGCCAAACTGGTTACGTCTTTCTTGTTGGTGGGACTGTTGTCTCTTGGAAAAGTGGAAAATAGGGATGTGTTGCTCGAAGCTCCAGTGAGGCCGAGTACGTGGCACTCGGTGCAGGTACGTGTGAGAGTGTGTGGCTATCCCGCCTGTTGCAACAACTGCGTGTCCCCATCCGTTGCATTACTCTGCGCTGTGACAACCAGAGTGCAAAGGTAATCGCCGAACACGATGGCATGCATCACTCTCGCACAAAGCACATCAACATCGAGCATCACTTTGTGCGTGAGCGCATTGCTGCTGGAGAGGTTCAGGTGGTCTGGGTCGATACTCGTCAGCAGCGTGCAGAATTCCTTACTAAAGCTCTCAGCAGTGGCATGTTCGAAGCGGCTGTGCATGCTGTTGGTCTGCTTCGCTCACGTGATGCCGCTGGCTGATGCGATTCCTGTACGTCTTGCTGCTCTGTGACGTGCTCTCTCTCTTTGTGTGTGTGGGCTGCTTGTCTGTGGGTCATGGGGGAGTGTTGGTTATGGTCGTAACACACGCAAGTGTCCTCTTGTCTCTCCACACACACTCACATTATCACTGTAGGTGATTAAGCTAGACTGAGGCTCTCTGGTGCAAAACACAACGTGAGCTGCTCATTGGTGATGCCACCAACTGAATTCCTAGTGGTGGTCACATCACCAACCTCTCCATGAGCCTCAGTTTAGAGCTGACTTCACTAGCAAAATGAGGGATACAACTATAGAATAGCATGCACGTGATTTGGTGGAATTGTGACACACTTGCATGCACTCAGGATGGTAAACCGGGTTGCTGATCCTTAGGGGACCACATGTCCGGTTTGTACCGGCATGTGAGCAACCGCCTGGAGCTCATTCGCTCCAGGGTCAGGTTCGATCTCCGGGTGGCGTACGGGCCCCACGTCGAGCACCTCGCATGGGTGGCCCGGTCAACTGGTACATACCACCTCGTTCGCTTGTTACTTGCTAACTTCTTGCCACCAGTGTGAAACTTGCATTCCCCCGATCCATGGTGTCACCTCGTCTCCAGCCTGCCTACTTGCTTGCTTTCATGCTTGCTTAGTAGCCACTGCTACCTACACAAGTAGCTGCCGCTCACTTCAAGCAGGTGACACGCCACAGTGTTGAAGTTCGTTGGCCAGTCACATCTCTATGCCCTCTTGTCTCACTCACCATGGCACCCACATGTACAAGTTAAATGACATGGCACCCACATGTACAAATTAAATGACATGGCCTCACCTATGGGAACATCATGTGTGCGCATCATGACTAGAGACTCTTGGGTCATGAAGTGGCTAATCCATCTAGGATTGCCCTCTTGCACATACATGGCCATTGATTGACTTTGTCTCATTGATGCGATAGATGATAGGGTTCGTACATTCTCACTGCAGCTGGAAACCTATCAGCAGCGTGTTGGTATAGCAACGTCATTGTAGGCTTGGCCCCACGCAAGTGGCTTTGCACTTAGCTTGTGTACATCGGCGTGCAGATGACTGACGGCGCGCAGCCGCCGTCCCAGTAGCGGGCCACCACCCTCTAGAGACCGGCGTCGCATCGGAGGCGCTATTCACCACGCTTGCGTCCAGAGGGGCTCCTTTTTCACTGTCGTTCAGGTCGTACTACGCGGGACGGCCTGCGCACTACCACTCTTGCTCACGTCACGGTGGTAGAAGCGAAACCACGGTCGGGTTCCCGCCATCTCAAACCTCGGTAAGCGTCTCCCCTCTTGCTTCTCCCAAGGAAACCTAACCGCATGGCATTGTCGCTAAGGATGTCATCCTCTCTCAGTTGTGGGTGGCGTCCATAGAGGATTTTTCTGCACTTGCAGACACGTTCTCTTGCGTAGCCTCTACTGTCATTGACACCGCAACTACAGCCGAAGTTACTTTTGCAGCAGCAGCCAGGGCTACGCGTGCCCTTACCGCCACGTCTGTTGGTAAGGCAGCCGAAACCTATATTGAGGCAGGCGTGGTGATTGTTCCCATTGGTGTAGTAGTTGTTGACATAGGCACATAGCTTGTAGTGGTCGCATCTGTTGTGGCATCAGCCACAACATCTGCAGCATCAACCATAGCAACGGCAACATCCTCAATCCGCACGTCCACTGTTGCCGCTATGACACACGCATCCGCACCTTCATCGGCTTTCTTCAGCGCCGTCATTGCTCTCATCTCTGCCGTAGCTGTCTCCACAATGATCAGCACAACAGTCATCACAGGCGTCCTTGCTCTCTTTGTCCTAGTTAACACCGCTGTCTCTGTCCTAGCCGCCGCCTTTGTTGCCACTGTTCCTCCACTTCTTTCCTTCCTGCGTAGACCCCCTCATCCCACAGCCTCGTGAGCTATCCACTTGCTTGGCTCTTGCTGTTGGATTCATTCTCCTCTCTCCCTGCGGTTGCTTGCCGTGTCTGACTTGGGGTGGGTTGGCCTGCACCATTTCTCCACGTGCCAAGGCACCCTCTGATATCCCACGCCCACTGGGGCTGGGGAAACTCTGTTGAAATCTGTTCGGCAAAGTACCATCGTTGTCACCATGCTTGGTGACGATGAGTTAGTCATTGTTGACAAGGAGCACCAGCTGAACTCCGCTCGCGAGGCTCAGTGGGAGGCTGAAGATCGCCTCAAAGTTGCGAGCGACAATTGCGAAGCATTCGCTCATGAATTCGTTGCTATCGTCCTTAAGCGTCTTCCTGTTGCATCTGTCTCTAGCACCCCTGCCGGCACTAGTGCTGGTGCCTCCTCCATGCCACCTGCTCCTAGCACAGCTGCCGCCAACTCCGCTGCTGTTGCACCTACTGCCACCACTGTCGCCGCAGCCCACTAGCATGACTTCTTCTCAAAGCCCCCTGTCCTTGCCGCTGGGCTCACTTTCTCTACTTGGGAAACTTGCTTCTGTGCCTGGGATCAAGGATAATGCCTGTGGCAGTATTACTTCCCTACAGTTCCGCCTTTCACGCCTGTCGCTAATGAGCCTGCTCGTGGTGTCCGCGCTCTCATCACCGCCGCACCTGATGATGTCGGCACATAGAACGCAGACTCTGACGCCCAACGCCCTACTGACCCCATTGGCGCATATACCATGCTTTGCCGCCGCACCATTGTCACTGGCCAGGCCTCTCAAAGCATACTCACCGAACAGTTCAACACGCTCTTAATTCATCCAGATGAATTGGCCGATGCGTATTGGGCACGCGGGCTCAAGCTGCTTTGTGAGCTTGGTGATGCTGCACCAGGCCAGCTATCGGCGGTACTCACCATGGTCAACGGGCTGATCCCGAAGCTCTCTGACCTTCTTCGCGATGATAAAGCACATGAGCTGCAGTGCCTTGCGTTTCAGCCTGTGCAACCTAGATCCCCTCCTGGTGTTGGAGCACTGTGGGACTTTGCGGCAGAGTGTCTTGCTGCCTCGTGGACCAGCCTGTAGAAAAAGCGTCTCCACCGTTCTGTAGTCGTTGGGGTTGCTATTGTCACTACTGCTACCTCTTCCCCCAGCTCCACCTCTACCTTTACCACGTCCTCCACTTCCTCCTCTGTTGCCACAACTCTTACCTCTTAGGGCCGCGACCACGGCCGCTGCAGGGGCAAGGGCAAGGGGAAACCCTTTGACTCCACCTCTCGTGTTCCTTGCAAGGTGGTATGCTAGAACTGTGGCTCTTCCGAGCACTCTGCTCAAAACTGCCCTGCGCCACCTGATGATCTTTGCCTTGCACCCACCATGCGTGCACACTGGGCTCGCTCCATGAGCTTCTCCTCATCTGCCTCAGGCATTGGCTCCAGGTCGAGCTCCAGGTTGAGCTCCAGCTCCAACACCTCGACGCGGTCCGCCAATCCCTCCCCCGCACAGGCCTACTCCACCACCGGTGTCCTCTCTCTACCTCCACCGACTGGGTTTTCCTGGGATTGGCCACCACTGTATGGGACTCCTGTCTACTCTGGGACACAGTCTCTGGCCTACTTCCCTCCCCCTTGGCTTCCTCCCTCCTCGGGATCCTCTACTCTATCCCCGACGCCCTCCGTCAACAGCGAGCACCAGCTAGAGCAGTCTCTTCTTCAGCATCTTCACTTGCGTAATCAGGGAGGTGAGAGTGTAGCTGCGATGGCTAGAGATCCCTCATGCCATAGTGACTTTGTTCTTTTCCCCCTGGTCATGTTCTTGGATGTCTGTCCGCGTCTGTCAGTCGCTTATGCTCCCTTGTCGCCTTGCAGCCTGTGCCTCATCATCCCCTCCTGTTGGCACTGTTGGTACCTGTGATGTCCTACTTGGGATTCTGGTCGCGGGTGGCTTCTGGGTCCTTGACTCTAGGGCCACCCATCACATGACGTCTGTCCACGCCTCCTTTGAATCGTTGGGTCCTACCAGTCTTGTTCGCTTTGTCTGTATTGGGTCTCGTTAGTTGCTTCATGTTTAGGGTGTTGGAGTCGTACGCTTCGTCGGTCCCAATGGCGTGTTGTCCTTGCTTGACGTCCTCTATGTGCCTTCTTTTGAACTTAGCCTGTTGTCGGTGACCTCTCTAGACAATTAGGGCATGGATTTCTCTGCCAGTCAGGGCGTCGGCACTGTTCGTCTTTGCTCCTCCGGTCGTGTCGACCTTCAGGGTGTCAAATGTGATAAGCTCTATCGTGTTCGTCTACTTGCACCCTTCACTCCCTCTGTTGGCACCTCCCTTGTTCATGTCGCTCCCTCTCTTTCTCCCCACCATGCTCAACTCTTGCATCGTCGTCTTGGGAACGTTCACACTGATTCCATCACGTGCATGCTCCACCTCCAACCTACCCTAGGTCTTACCCCGTCCACTTTTCCGATGCCCTACCCCTCTGCCTGTCTCGTTTGCGCCTAGGGAAAGATGCATCGCTCTCCTTATTCCCCCTCTGCTTCCCAGTCCTCACATCCCCTTGATCTTTTTCATGCTGACATCATGGGTCCCCTCCCCCATGAGTTTCTTGGGGGAGCCAGGTGGTATGTCTTGTGCCTATCTCATGGCTTCTCTCGTTTTCATTGGATTTTTGCTCTTCTTCAGAAGAGTGATATTTGCGCGGTCTTTTGAGTCTTGGCTCTTGCATGCAAAGGGATTGTGTCAACACTCCCTGCTTGTCTTTTGTAGTGATTACGGCGGTGAGTTCTTTG
Organism: Penium margaritaceum; assembly: GCA_023375785.1. Classification (NCBI taxonomy): domain Eukaryota; kingdom Viridiplantae; phylum Streptophyta; class Zygnematophyceae; order Desmidiales; family Peniaceae; genus Penium; species Penium margaritaceum. The sequence continues at coordinate 80,112 of SZWC01007283.1, read as the reverse complement.
GACCCACCACCCGCCTCCTTGAGTCTAAGGGGGTGTGTCTGGAGAACTCCGCTCCTTACGCACCCCTGCAGAACGGTGTCCTAGAACGTTGGAACCGGATGCTTGCCGATGAAGTCCGGAATCTTCTGTCTGCTTCTGGTGTCTCTCCTTTGTTTGCCTTTGAGGCCATGTAATACATCATCTGGGTTTGGAACCGTGTTCCCCACGATCCCCTCCCGCGCATTGTCACCCCTTTTGAGCGTTGGTATGGCACCCGCGCCGATCTTTGCCTTGCTCGTGTCTGGGGTTGTATTGCGTCTGTCTGCCTTCCCGAGGCCTTTGCGATGGGAAGCTCTCCCCGCATGGCTGTCTCTATCCTTTTTTGGGTGTCTCCTCCCAGTCTAAGGCCTGGCGCTTCTAGGATCCAGAGTGCCAGCGTGTTGTGGAGTCTCGTGATGCACTGTTCTTCGAGTCCATCTTCCTCCGTGACCTCAGTCATTCTGTCACATCGGCCTCCCTTTTGCCTCCCTCTTGGTTTCGGGGGGAAGTCGGACCTGCTGTCCCTGCTGTTCTCGGGGGTCCTGTTGCTGTCTCCACTCAACATCCTTCACCCTCAGTGCAGCCTTCAGTGTTTGAAAATAGACTATGCACGTCTCTCTATGACTCACCCGACCTTGTCGCCCAGTGCTCCGGCTTCCCCCGTTTGCGCTCAACTCCGTGTTGCCTGTGCAATCCTCCGCGACCCTCTCTAGTCTGCTCCCAGTGTCTAGTCCACTGGATCCTACCATGTCGGTCCATGCTGATCCCTGTGTTCCAGCTCTTGTCTTTCCGTTTGTTCGTGGTGGTCGTCTGCATGCTCTCCCAACACGCTCTCAGAGCATCTCTGCATCTCACCCTTGAGCATTGCAGTCACAACTTGCACAGTCGCGAGCTTTGCCGACGGGCAAGAATGCCTTGGGCTTAGCCACCGGGTTTGTCCACCCCAGCTCTGCCCTTGGCTATGCATTGCTCGTGACGGAGCATGAGCAAGCACTAGACGCCGCCATTCTTAGAAGTGTCATAGAATGTCATGCCATTGCTGCCACTGCATCACTCTCGTCGCCTAATCCCACCATGGTCTGCCAAGCACGCGCACCACCTGAATCTCACGAGTGGGAGGCTGCTATGCATGATGAGCTTCGAGCTCTAGACAATCACACCGTGTTGAGCTTGTTGATCTGCCGCCAGTTCACAAGGCCATTGACGCGCGATGGGTCTTTCGACGTAAGAACAAGCCCAACGGGGAGCTTGACAAGTACAAAGCACGTCTTATGGCCAAGGGTTTTCCCAGGTCGCCGGCGTTGACTTTGACGAGACAGTTACCCCTGTCGGCCGTTACACTACTGCTTGAGCTCTCCTCAGCCTCGTTGCACATCATGACCGGGAGCTCGAGCAGATGGACGTCAACGTCTTCGTGCATGGACGTCTGGAGGAAGAGATCTATATGGTCCAGCCTCCAGGGTTTGCGGATGGCACAGACAGGGTCTAGAGATTGCGCAAGGCCCTGTATGGCCTCAAACAGTCCCCCAAGTGCTGGAATCAGGAGATCACCTCAACATTGGAGAAGGGGGTGGTACCGGGAAAGCAATGTTGATCCTTCCCTTTTCGTCACTCCAATGTTGGCACACTTTGCGGCCATCCTCGTCTATGTCGATGACCTGTTGATCGCGTCACCCAGTCGTGATGGAGTGACCTCTGTCAAGTCCTTGCTGGAGTCCACGTACAAAATGAAAGACCTGGGTCCGGCCGGAGTCTTTCTAGGCATGGAGCTCGAGCGTGACCACGGTCGCCGTGTTCTCCACGTTCACCATGCCACATATGTCAGGAGCTTGGGGGAGCACTTTGCCTCACTTCTTGAGGCTGTTCCCACTGCTTCTACATCGATGATGCTCGCTTGAAACTGGCTGCTCAAGACACTGGACGTGTCAAAGCTGGGGGAGACAATGGAGGTGACTAACTATCTGAGTGCGATAGTGTCTCTTATGTACCTGGCTACCACAACGCGGGCAGACATTGCCTTGGCATTGAACTTCCTTGCTCAGTTCTCATAGTGCCCTCGAGTTTGACACATGGAGGCAGCAGTGCGCGTCATCTGGTATGCGCTCTCTACTGCATGTGTCGGCCTTTGCTACCTAGCACAGCCGTTAGTGGTCATCAATGGATACACTGATGGTGACTGGGCGCACAACTTTGATGCTCGTAGCTGTACAGGCTACATCTTCCTTGTTGGGGGGACAATGATATCATGGAAAAGTGGTAAGCAAGGTTGTGTGGCGCGCAACTCCAGTGAGGTTGAGTATGTTGCCCTTGGCACAGGGACCTTTGAGAGCATCTGGATGTTTTGCCTGTTGCAGCAATTGTGTGTCCCTATCCGTTGCATCACTTTGCGCTATGAAAACCAAAGCATGAAGGCGATTGCTCAGCACGATGGCATACATCACACTGGCACGAAGCATATCAATGTTGAACACCAATTTGTGTGTGAGCGGGTGGCTGCCCGCGATGTCCAAATTCTGTGGGTTGATACTAGAGAGCTGTGAGCTGATCTCCTCACAAAGGCACTCAGCAGCAACGTCTTTAAGGTATTCGTTCACGCGGTTGGATTGTTGTGTACTCGTGATATTCTAGATTGATCTTTTGTGCAAGTTCCCGTTTCTATAACGTCCATCGTCACTACTCGTGACGTCAGTTTCGTGCCTTTGATTCATTTGTGCTCTGTTCTACTGTGGGTCATGGGGGAGTGTTGGTTTATGTGCGAGAGTCATGTGGTGACCTCTGGCCTTGCCGCACTCTCACATCACTGGTGCAGGTGACTGACAAGAGGAAGACATTGCCACTGGATAGCCCGCCGACTTGACATGACAACATGAAGCGGCGGCCCCTCTGAGAAGTGATCGAAGACCTTTACCAAGCCACAGATGAATGATGCGTGCTTATGTGACATTTTGTGACGGTGCAGTGGTGGATAGCCTCTCCCAAGCCTAGTTCTCTCCGGTCTCTTGACCGGGTATGAGCCTCTTAGTTGAGGGGAGAAATTAGATCAGGTGCTGGCTCTAATCCAACCACACTCAAGAGCAGCGAGTGACAACGAGCTCGCTACTGGCTTGCTCGTTGCCCCCAAGCACCTAGCGCTGAACACCTCGTGGTGCATCACTTGGGGTTTTTCTGTATCTCACTTGCAACTCTTGCTCTTGTCGAACAATCCATGGCGTTTCTTTGCCTGTTGCTCTCCTTGCAATAGCCTATTGCGTCACTCCGTGACAGTAGGCCCTCCTACAATTATAGTACAAAGAGAGATGCGTAGAAACCAGCAACTTCCGTTCCCTGCATCATGATTGTTTGCTTTTGAGTGTTTTGGGAGACTTGCACATTATCTGGTTGCTGATCCTTAGGGGGCCACCATGCCGGCAGTGGGCCGTACATTGGTGAGCAGCCGCCCTCGGTTTAACACCGAGTGGTTGGGCTTGACCCCCAGGTGGCGGCACGTGCTCGTCCAAGTGAGTTGCTCGGTGTTAGTGTGTGCTTACTGGTTTCTTAGTCTCTCGCTCTCCCTCCTGTCCCTTGTCTTGGTGCAACACACAATTTGATGGCAAGCCATGTCACATCCATGGCTCTAGTTGTCGCCGAGCTGCGCATTCACATGGCATGCTTGGTTAACAAGGAACCTGCCTGGCAACTACTGGTATCAGAGCCATGGGGTTCGCCCCCAGCTACTCTTCGACCTTGGACCTGTGACTTCATTGCCAAATGGGCCTTATCGCCGTTACGATGGGTCCATGGCACTCTTGCATACATCACTCTCGCCATAGGCGGTCCAACCGTAACATCACCCGCCAAGGCGATATCTCTCGCCAGATATCATCAAATCCCACCTACATGCTTTCACATCTCCACTGACCCGGCACTCACAACCTTGCACCTCTCTACTACATTATCTCTTGACACGTCACGACCATCTTGTCACCGCAGCCCTCTTGTGCATTGTCTGCCGTCCTCTCGCGGTAGTCTGTACCTCGGCACTCTTAAGTGCCTCTCGTGCATCTTGACGCTATCGGCAGACCGTACACTTCAGGCGGCGTCCCCTCTATGCCCTGCACTCTTCAGCACCACAATCGGCAACAACACCTTTTTGTTGCATCTGCAGCCCCAACGTCAATCATGCTAGATTTGTCGCCAGTTGACGAACCCCCAGACAAAGAGTTGGACTCACCTCGCACCATTGCTCGCTACGCTGATAGTGGAAGTGAGGACCCTCGAGTGTTTGATAAGCGCTCACTCACTGAGGATGACACTCCATTGTGGTTTTGCATGCTAAATAGCACATAATGGTGCGCGGACATAACCGTAGTATCAGAGCGTGAGGTGAAAAGAGAGCGTGAAGAGATTGACAGGCAGGTGTATACAGGAGATGACCTGCCGCCATCACTTCCATGCATGTCAAGCATGCAACCACCTTGCAATCCCCAGTCGTCCAACTCCACCTCCAGTGCAGACCCTGCTCTATCTTCCACACCTGAAGAAGCGGCTGGACCGTCCACTACACGTGACATCCCCGGCATCATCCCCATCTTGTCACTTCATACAGACCCCATTGGCTTGGTTGGTGCCGTCCTCGATGCAACTGCTGGTGCCACAGCAACCTTTGTAGCCATATCCTCTGCTTGCAAAGCCCCAATGCAGATTGTAGTGGGCCACGTAGAAGAAGCTTATAGGCACACTATATCATCTCTCACACTGTTGGCAGCTGCCGCCGCCAACGTCCCCACACAAGTGACAGTAGCATCTGCTGCTGTGGCCTCTCTCGCAGCCTCTGCAGTTGATGCGACGGCTAGAGCTGTTGGGTCCGTTTGTGCATCTACTGCATCTGCTGTTCTAACCTCCAATGTAGCACCTCAAGAGCTGATACCCTACGTCACCACTGGCGTCCTCATCAGGTCAACGTCAGCCGCGGTCGCAGGCGCCACCGTCACAGGGCTTCTCTGCCTCACCGTAGCAGTGGCCGCGTGGGTGGCTGTTCTCTTTTCGTCAGCAGCCGCAGTGGTGCTGCCACTCTTCTCATTGCTCCCATGCCGCCGGCCTGGCAAGCTCTCCTCCCAATCCTCACTTCCTATCTTCTCTCCATCTACACCTCTTGTCACCTCTCATCATGCTAGGGACAGAGGAAACAATAGAGGCTCTACAGGGTGCACTTAGCGAGGCACAAGCGACTCGTCGCAAAGTTGAGGATGAGCTTCAATAAGGACGTGAAGCGCAGCATGAGCTTGCGGCCATAGTGGCCACCTTCATCATTGAACGCTTGCGTGCAATCCCAACTTTTGCTTTTGCCTTGCCTGCTAAAGAAAATACATCTGTTGACTCATCGGTGCCTCTGAGTGGTAGTGCCTCTAGCTTCTCGTCACCCGCTCTCTCTGCTGTTGCTATTGCTCAAGCCCTCCTTCCAGCCAGACAAAATGATTTCGAGACACCAGAGCCTTATTTCATGTCCAAACTCACCATCACTTCTTGGAAGACACGCTTTAGCGCATGGGCACAAGTGGAGCTCTTGTGGGAGTATAACTCCCCCGCTAAGCCGCCATTTGTCCCCCAACCCACAGAGGCAGCCCGGGCGGTGCGGGCCCTCGTCAATACCAGACCTGAGGGTCTCCTTGACGACACTGGTACGTACAATGCTGACCCCACAAGGGGCACATCCACTGACCCTGTTGGTGCTAATGCCGTCATCCGTCACCGTAGAACTGTGATTGGACATGTTGCTCAGAGTGCTCTGACTGTGTTGTTCAACACACTCCAGATGCGGACGGATGAGGCTGCAGATGAGTATTGGACACACAACCTGTGCCTTCTGCGTGATCTAGGCAAGGCAGCCCAAGGGACCCTCTCTACTTGCTTGTCCATTGTGGCTAGTCTCATCCCTGAGCTCTCAGACCTCTACCTTCATGTCTCCTAGGCAGAGCTTGAGCGCCTTGTTGCTTCTTTGGTCCCTGAGAACTCTCCCCCAGGGGTCGGCCCTCTTTATGAGTTCTTGTCTCACCGATTGGTGGAGCATCCTACAGAATAAACGATGGAATCACACCCTTGTTGATGGTGTCCTCTCCCTTCTCTAAGGTTCCCATCAGTCCAGCCACTTTGCCTTTGAATCCATGTCTTACATGATGTGGATCTGGAATTGGGTTCCACATGGACCTCTCCCTCACACTGTCATGCCTTTTGAACGTTGGCCTGACTGCCGTGCTCATCTCAGCCTTGCTCGTGTATGGGAGTGTCTTGCTTCCGCGTCGCTTCGCGCTGACCAACGGGATGGTAAGCTGTCTCCTTGTGGTTGATTGTGCATCTTCCTTGGTGTCTGACCATTCTCCAAAGCGTGGAGATTCTCGGACCCCTCCCGCTGTCGTGTCCTTGAGTCCCGTGATGCCCTCTTCTTTGAGCACTTGTTTGAAAACAATCTCTCCCACTCCAGTGGGTCCCTCCCTCCTGGGCCTCTATGGGTGGGGGTGGCTCTCTCCCCTCCTGGGCCTCTATTCCCCTCTTTGCGCGTCCGTTAGCACCCGCTACCTCCTTTGAGCCCTCTACTACCTAGGATTCCCTCGCTCCCTCTGGCTCTCCCGAGTCTGCCTCTTCTGCCTCCCTTGAGCCCTTGGCTCCTTCTGCCTCCTCTACACCTGCACCCTCTATATCTCTTGAGCCCTCTGCTTCTTCTGAGCCTTCTAGTTACCGTGACTCCTCTTCTGCCTCTGAGCCCGTCTCTCCTGCTGCTCCTCCGGTGCCTTCTGAACCCTCTGTCACCTTTGCTGCACCTTCTCGTGGAGCTTTTCCTCCTCCATCTGAGTGTTCTCAAAGATTCCTGGGGTCAATTTTGATGAGACATTTATCCCAGTGGGTCGCTACACCATCGCCAGGGCATTTCGTAGCCTGGTAGCCCGACATGATTGGGAGCTGGAGCAGATGGATGTCAACAATGCCTTCTTACATGGCAAGCTAGACAAGGAAATTGCATGGTGCAAATGCCTGGTTTCTTTGATGGAACACATTGAGTGTGACGCCCGCGCAAGGCCCTCTATGGCCTAAAGTAGTCCTCACTCTGTTGGAGCCAAGAGATCACAACAACTCTGGAAAAAGAGGGCTTTCGAAGAAGCACTGTGGAACCCGCTCTCTTTCTTAGTGCTCTCTCCAAGCCCCTTGTGGCCATCCTTATCTATGTAGATAACCTCCTCATTGCATCTCTTGACACTGATTTTTTCGCAACTGCAAAGTCTCTTCTTCAAGCGGCATACAAAATGAAGGCCCTTGGTCTAGCTTGTGTCTTCTTGGGTATGGAACTAGAGCGTGATTGCACACGCCACACCCTACATGTCCACCAAGTTACGTACATGCGTAGCTTGGGGGAGCGCTTTGGGCCGCTCCTCACTTCCATCCCCACAACATCTACACCTATGACCCCATCCAGTCAGTCACTGCTGAAGTTCTTGGAGCCATCCAAACATTGGGAGAAAATTGATGTGACGGACTATCTTCAAGTCATTGGCTCCGTGATGTATCTTGCTACCACTACACGTGCTGATATTGCCTTTGCTGTAAACTTCTTGTCTCAAGTCTATCAGTATCCCGTTGAGCGTCATCTTGAGACAGGCTTGCGGGTAGTGCGGTATTCTTTGTCCATACCTCGCGTCGGGTTTTACTTTTGCACACGAATTTCGGTACTAGTTGATGGTTTCATTGACAGTGACTGGGCACATGATTTTGATGCACGCAACAGAATAGGATACATCTTCATGGTGGGCAGAACGGCAGTGCCTTGGAAAAATGGGAAACAAGGATGTGTTGCACGTAGCACAGCTGAGGCCGAGTATGTCGCTCTTGGTGCAGGCACGTGTGAGGCTGTCTGGCTTTGTCATCTGTTGCAACAATTAAGTGTGCCAATCCATTGCATCCCTCTGCGTTGTGACAATCACAGCACAAAGGCCATCGCCAAAAACAGTGACATGCATCACTCACACACCAAGCATATCAATGTGGAGCATCATTTTGTTTGTGAGTGCATTCTGCTGGCGTTGTCCAAGTTTCTTGGGTGTTCTCGAAGAGCTGAATTTCTCACCAAGGCTCTCAGCAGAAACATTTTCAAGAGTGTTGTTCATGTTGTTGGTCTCATCGGTCCCCATGACCCAGGTTGAGTTACATGAGGTGTTGTTGTCTCTGTCTATCTCATCTTCATGAGAGTTCCATGTGTGTGGGATTGTTTTCTTGCAGGTCATGGGGGAGTGTTGAAGTTTGTTAGACACTCATATTTCGCTCACCATGGTACCCACATGTACAGATTGAATGACATGGCCCCACCTGGGGGAATGTCATGCATGCGCATCATGACTGATGACTCTGGCGACATGACGCAGCTGATCCATCCAGGAGGGCCCTCTGGCACAAACATGGCCATTGAGTGACTTTGTCTCATTAATGCGATAGATGCTAGGGTTCGTATATTCTCACTGCCGTTCCCTACATCATGCTTGTTTGCTTCTGAGTGTCTTGAGGGAGTTGCACATTATCTGGATGCTGATCCTTAGGGGGCCAGCATGCCGGCAGTGGGCCGTACATTGGTGAGCAGCCGCCCTTAGTTTAATACTGAGTGGTCGTGCTTGACTCCCCGGTGGTGGCACGTGCTCTTTCGAGTGAGCTACTTGATGTGAGCGCGTGCTCACCGGTTTCTTAGACTCTCACTCCCCCTCCTATCTCTTGTCTTGGTGCAACACTTAGTTTGAAGGCAAGCCTTGTCGCATCCATGGCTCCAGTTTTCGCCCAGTTGCTCATTCACATGGCATGCTTACTTAACAAGGAACCTGCCTAGCAACTACACACAACAGGTCAGATTGCCCGCTAACAGCTCAAAAACCACACATGTAACTCTACACACCCTTGTTAGCACGAGGTGTCGTCTGACATTGTAAATGCAAAAATGCAAGTCGGATGCAACAAGCACACATGCGTTTTAGTCTGACTCTAGTCCACAAGTCAAAGAAACAAAAACATGAAAACCCGGCCAAAAGCTAGGTAACCAAGTAACTTCTACTAACTACTGGTGGGAAAAGCAATGCGTGTAGGTGGTTGAGTGTGCTAGGGTACGGGGTGTAGCTTGAAATGATGCAGCAATAGTCTGGGCAAGACTGTTTTATGCCGCATCAAACACTTGAATTGAAGTGTGTGGAATGCTGCACCCAGAGTGTTGGTTTATGTGCCACAGACACTTGACCTCTCGCCTTGCTACAAACTCATCACACTTACGCAGGTGACTGAAAGGGGAGGGACACTGCCACTGGGGCTGCTGCCTACAGGACGACGCCACATGGGTGGAGATCCACACAGCAGATGTTGATGAGTGGACATCCTGCAGAGTGTTGATGTGACTATTCTCCACATGGGATTTGCCAGTTGTCCTATCTGGGCGTTGTAGCCGGGTTGCTCCTCCCAGACTACATACTCCCGCAAAATGATGGACGGCTACCACACAGGGGTTTTCCAGAAAATGTGCAGGTTTCTCAACTCCATGCGTGGCGGGGATAGCGAGCGAGGGTGAGCTTGCTGCTTGCTCTCTCGCTACTTGCATTGCGTGCAACAAACACCTCACTCAATTGTGACTCTTCGCTTTGACCCGAGTGTGTGTAGACCCACCTCCATGGTTCTCCGCCTCTCTTGGCTTGTTTCACGCACAGTCACTTGCATTCCCTCCCACATTCCACTCTACACTACCTACTGGTGTACGAGCAGTGGCGAGGGAGTGCGTCGCGCTCACAAACCGAGCACGGGATCATGTTGTGTGGCTATTCTGAGTCGCCGCCACCGCTTCCGCTGCCGTTTCTACCTCGTGGAGCAGGCTCACCTAGTCCCTACGGCAGTTCACTGCCCACTCCCATCTTCTGGCGGGCAGCAGCAAGAGCTATGTGAGGACACCCGAGGGTGTGTCTCTCATCCACTCCCGTCGGAATACTCCCATCAGCGGGTGTTCCAGATTTGCAACTGTGGCATCTTCTACAACAACTTAAGCAGTAGCACCTGCAAGCCTACGTGCAGGTACTTGTGCGTCCAGGCACCCACATCAATAGCATTTAGTGAATCTTGAGTCACAGCATTCTCAGCCGCAACTATGACTGCAACAGCTACAACTATGACGGCAACAGCTACACTACGAAGCCAACACCTGCAGCCACTACTACTGCCACATCCAAAGAAGCACCCACAAAAGTAACCCCGGCCATAGCTGCAGCAGCCGCAGCTTGAAGAGCTGCACCCAGTGGCTCAGGTGCATGTGTAGGTGCATCTTAGCACCCGCAGCATCCGCACCAGCCACTGCTCCAGGTACGGATACCGCAGCCAGAGCAACAATAGCAATGGGCCTATTGCCTATCCGACCTAAGCACCCACAGCAACAGCACCAGCCATAGCCACGGCAACCTCAGCATACGCAGTTGCACTCACTGGCTCAAGTGTAGGCTCAGGTCCATCTGAGAGCCCTCTGTAGCAGCACGGTTCGCAGCCGTAGCAGTCGCATTCTAAGCAGCCACAGCCACAACAGCCGCATTCTAGAAGCTGCATTCTAGGCAGTAGCAACTGTTTGCAGCTGTAGCAGTCGCATTCTAAGTAGTCGCAGCCGCTGGCTGAAGTGCGGGTGCAGTCACTGCATCACCTCAACCGCATCAGCAGCAACTCCAACCCAGAACCTGACAGCCGCACCCCTGACTGTGATCTGCTCAACTGCAGTTGCGGTGTCTGTAGCACACGGAACAACGACATCGGTCTCAGCAGCATTATCTGCCGCGGAGTCAACCAATCCAAACTGCAGCAAGAGCTGCAGTGTGACACTTCACGCTGATGCAACGTAAAGTTCCCGGTGCACTGAACCCTGGCGCATACTACAAAGGGAGATCGGGACACCGCCATTCCCGACACCACAGAGGCATGAGCAGCGAAGGTGCTCCCAAGGCCGTCCTACTATCATCTGCATGGAAGTCTCGTCATCGTCCGGTAAGCGAGGGAGGTGCCCCCCTCCGGGATGGGATTTCACGTTCGCATACTTCTCCAGAGCTTGTGACCCACGCTACTCAGTTGTATTCAGCACTTACACAAGATACCTTCAGCCTGCTAAGTGCACTGATGCGTACCACCTCTGCCATCATAGACGCTGTTGCAGCTGGTGCCACCACTTTTGTAGCTCCCGCTAGAGCCTCACGTGCGCCTACCATCACCTTTGTTGAGCGCGCAATTGAGGCTTACTCCGAGGAAGCAGTTGTAGTTAGACCCATTACAGTAGCTTTAGTGGACATAAGCACACAGATTTCAGCAGCAGTATCCGCCATTGCATCTGCAGCAACATCAGCTGCATCGGCCACTAATGCAACCGTACCCTCCATTTGCACCTCCACAACAACGGTGGTTACCACTGGCGCATGTGCTCCATCTGCAACATCCAACGTTGTCACAGTAGGCATCTCAATTATAGCTTTAATTACTAGATCTGTCGCGGCCCTTGTCACCGGGACTCTGGCTTTAGTGGTTCGTGCTGCCTCCACTATCTCCATTATGTCTGCCACTTCAGCAGCAGCTATTCCTCCTCTCCTTGCATTCCTCAGCAACCTGTCACCCTCCGTTGCCTAGTGATCTGCTTCTTTGCATAATGCGCCTTCATGTCCTCTATCACTGCTTCTCTTGCGATGTCTTTTCTGTCTGACTCGGGGTGGGCTGTTCCAGAGCTCTACCATCTGCCTAAGGCACCCCCAATATTCCCATGCCCACTGGGACTGGGGAAACTCTGCCGAAATGTGTCCGGCAAAGTTTTTTCTGTTGTCACCATGCGTAGTGACAACGAGTCAATCATAGCGGACTTGTAGCGGCAACTAAACCTCGCACGTGAGGCTCGGTGAGAGGCTAAAGATAGCCTCAAGCTTGCAAATGAAAATTGTGTTGCCGTTGCTGATGAGGTTGCCGCCATTGTCCTTCAGCGTCTCCCTGCTCTGTCAGTGCTATCTATCACTACCACCACTGGCAGTAGTGCTGGTGCCGCCTCCACAACTTCTGCTACCAACATCGCTGCCACTAATGCCACTACTGGTATCCCCTCTGCTGCTGTCACATGTCAGTATGATTTCTTCACTCAACCTCCTTTCCTTGCTGCTAGGCTCTCTTTCTCCTCTTGGGAAATCTTTTTCAGTGCCTGTGCTCAGGGGGAGCGCTTGTGGGAGTATTATTTCCTTGCTTTCATGCCTTTCACACCCGTCACTGATGAGTCCACCCGTGCTGTCCGTACCCTCATTGCTGATGCGCCATAGACGCTTGTTGATGACGCGTGTACCTACAATGCTGATCCTACTATCCAACATCTAGCAGACCGAGTCGGTGCGTACACCATGCTGCGGCGTCGCACCACCATCACTGGTCATGTAGCCCAAAGTGCACTCATCGTGAAGTTCAACACACTCTTCATGCGTGCGGACGAAACAACTGGCGCATACTAGGCTCAAGGGCTCAAGCCTCTTCGCGAGCTTGGCAAGGCCAGGTCAACTGTCTGTAGTTCACACCAATGGTCAAAGGGCTCGTTCTGGAGCTATCCGATCTTCTCTGTGATGTTACATCAGATGAGCTCGAGCGCCTCACCTCTCAGCCGGTCCCTCCCTGGTTCCTGGTTGGCGTTGGCGGCCTCTGGGACTTCGCCACTGAGAGGCTCGTTGCCTGGTAGACTAACCTCTAGAACAAACGGCTTCACCGCACTACAGTATTCGGCGTTGCTGCAGTCACCGTTGCCTCCTCCTCTTCCTCCACCTCATCCTCTTCTCTTCCTCCTTCTTCCTACCTCATCCTCTCCGGCCTCAATCCTTGCCTCTCAGGGTCGTGGGAAGGGAAAGTGTTAATCTCTGTGCATATGTATATTTTTCCATCGGTGTGGCCGTGAGTGCGCAGGGCATGCTGGCTCAGAGAGTGGAGGTGACGCACCATGAGCACAACATTCCAACGGGTGCTCTCATCGCCTTGGGCTTCGCGCCCTAGTGTGGTCACCTCCGCCCTGGCCGCATGGCCCGATGCAGCTTAGAGAGACTAGAGGCTGAATCTCACATGCGATGCTAACCATCTTAAGATACCTAGATTAGTCCGTCCATTTGGTGTCTCTTGGACAAATGTAGGCTTGTTGACTGGTATTTGTCTCCGACCCCGATTTGGGTCATCCGAGATTAGGCACCCTCTTTTGAGGGTCAAGCGAGGGCTGCGCCCTCGCTTCGCTGTTGGGCCGGCAAGCTTCGCTTGCCGGCCGACGGGTGAGACTCGCCTAGCGAGTCTCACCCGTCTTACTAGCAAAACATCTAGGCCGCCATGTACTTTGGATTCTAACTTACACTACACTTCACCAAACTCCATGGGACTGGTCCCAAACTGTTCGTTTTTGCGCTCTCATGGTATCAGAGCTCTTGCGCGGGCCTGAAGGTGGCCGGACGGTGCTTTAGGCGCTGGAAAAGGGGTCAGACCGTGAGCGCGGCCGACTATAGAGGGCGCAGGAGGCCATCGCCTCGGCTGCCACTGCATCGAGGGCTCGTGGGAGCCCTAGGGCGCCTCCGCCAGGGTGCCTAGGATGTCGCCTAGGCAAGGAAGACGCCGTGATGGGACTGGGGGGGCTCACGACGGCACTACCACTCCCTACCCGCCCCAAGACCACCCAAACAGTTGGTGGAAACCAAGTTGGGGCTGAGCAAGGGCAGGGACGGGTCGGGGGGTTGGCTGCAGGGTCCTAGACGCAGTCTAAGGCGCCCTCCCAGTGCAAACGGCTCTCATCCGAAAACTGGGCCCAAAGTGGGCCTGGGGAATTGATGTCAAAGTTTCGTTGGCCCTTCACTACACTGCTGACAACCACACACCCCGAGCTCCTAGTCCCTGCGGAGCAGAGAGGAGGCAGGGTGAGCAGGAACCCTTGGCAGGGTAAGGATGAGCGAACTAGAGGGCGAACACGTCGGTGACGTGCCAGCCGGCGTCGGCGATTCGCCGTCCGTCACCCTAACGGTGGTGGCTATGGCGCAGCTGGGGCTGGGGCACAAAGATCTGTCCCCTCCACCACTGTGAACCAGAGATTTTCTTACGTGGAAGGATCTCTTCCTGGATTGGGCTGCCGAGCACAATCTCAAAGCATGCTACCTAATCCCAACCCCAGACACTGCAGAGGCACACATACTGTTGCGTGCCTTCAATGCACTGCGTCGTGCTCTTCCCAACTCTCAGGCGTATGCACTGCGCGAGTACCGCTTTGGGGTAAGGGTGCAGATCCGGCCGACCCTCGGACTGGAGAACCCCGCCCCTACGAGGCTTGGAAGCACCTCACAACCCGCCAAGAGGAGCAAGGCATGACTCTCGTCGTGACCTTGCGTGACAAGCTTTGTCACCTCTTTCCAAAACCAGAAGCACCAGTTGCATAATATTGGGACGAGGCGATGGACATTCGGCGCCGCCTTCTGGGTCTTGGCGCAGCTTGCTCTATCCTTGAATGGCTGGATGTTGTACTGCTGCATCTGGGAGAGCAGTAGAAGGAATTCAGACCTGAGGTCTTCCGTCGCTATCCAATGGAAGAGATCGAGAAGACTGATCTCTCTGTCATCTTCGCACAGCTGCGCAACTATGAGGACATCCTCAAAGGCGAGGCCCACGATGCAGCGGGCACATCCCCAACAGCATTCATGCACAAAGGTACATCAGCAGGTGCTGCTGCCGCTGCACACGTGACATACACACATGCCGGGAGCAGTGGTGCAGGAGGACGAGGCAACTCAGGCGGTGGTGGTGGCGGCCGTAGGCGGGGTCGCGGAGGACAAAGGTGCAGCTTCTGCAACCAGGTGGGGCACTTTTGGCGCCGATGCCCCACACAGCAGCAGCAGATGATGGAAAAGAAACAGCAGCAACAGCAGCAGCAGCCTCCACAGCAGCGGCAGTGGCAACAGCCACAATCGCAGCAGCACTGTTAGTGGCAGCATACGCAGTAGTCACACCCAGCTTACCCAGTCAGCAGCTGGGCAGGGCCAAACCTGCAGGGACCCAGTTTGCCCACCCAACCTTCAGGGCCGTTCGGTGGTGCTACCTTTGGCCCGCCACAGCAGCAGCTGCCACTATCCATGCTCGTGGGTGGACTATCTGTGCACCAGGGCCCCTACTACGTGCCGCAGAACTTAAACGTCCCCATGCCCGTGCCGGTGTGGACGCAACGTGCCTAAGCAGAGACACTCGAGCCTCAGGAGCCCCTGGCGCCTCCACCCGGGTTCGGCTGGGCACTTCCCATGGAGACCCAACTACCTGAGGCAACCTCCATGCCGCAGCCGTCAGGCCAGCGACTAGGGCACACCCATGTCACCACGAGTCATGCACTTCCCATGCACGAATGGTTGTTTGACACTGCTGCGTCGCATCATATGTCTCCGCATCGCCAGATGTTTGTTGTCTTGCATGCCGTGCATGATGTGGATGGGGTGAAGACTGGGTCAGGCGAGGTCTTGGAAGTTGAAGGGGTGCACACTGTTGCTCTACAGGCACCGGGGGGAGTGTTGTTGTTGACCGGTGTGCTTTATGTACCTCGGCTGAAAGTCAACCTGTTGTCTGAGGGGCAGCTAGACAAGCAGGCAAACGTGTCTACTCTAACGCAAAAGCAAAGATGCATGCTTTTTGATGCTGCTGGTACGCTGCTTGCTGGCGGGCCATTACACGCTGACATGCTCTACCAACTTACACTCTTTTCTCTTGTGCACACGCAATCATCTCGACCACAAGTGCACACTGTGATAGCCACGGATGCAAAACACACGGACCTCATCCATTGCCAGTTGGCACACATCAACACTGACGCAGTCACAGACATGTTGAAGCATGTTCCTGCACATGGCCTCTTGCCCACGGACTGTACTCATGGCCTCAAAGAAGACACCTGTCTAGAGTTTCATGAGGGGAAGGCACATCAACAGACCTTTCCTAAGTCCTTAAGGGAATCCACTTCCCCACTTGCATTGGTTCATGCGGATCTCACTGGGCCTATGCCCGTGCCCTCCAATAAGGGTCTCTGTATGTTTTGATACTCACAGATGACTTCAGTCATTTTCGGTGGGCTTTTCTGTTGAAATCAAAGGGAGATGCCCAGAGGGCTATCGCTGAGCGGCAAGCAGGATGCAAACTCCTAACACTGCAAACAGACAGAGGAGGGGAATTCTTTGGATCCCTAACTGATGAGCTTAAGGCTAAAGGTATCGAACATCAGACCACCGTCCTATACACACCACAACAAAACGGTGTGGCAGAACGGTGGCACCAAACACTGGGTGATGCGCTACGCACACTGCTCACTGAATCTGGTCTAACATTCAGTTTCTGGGAAGAAGCATTCAAATATGTCACCTGGGTGTGGAATCATGTACCCCAAGGCTCACTGCCTAAAACAGTGACACCCTGGGAACGCTGGCTCAAGGAAAAAGCCGACTTACGATCAGCTCGAGTGTGGGGAACGATGGCATGTGTCTGGTTCCCACACCCACAACGTGAGAACAAGCTCAGCCCACGTGGATGGTGGTGTGTATTTGTGGGGGTCTCTCATGCATCGAAAGCGTGGTGGTTTTGGGACCCCGTAAACCACTCCTTCTTGGAAAGTCGCGATGCGTCCTTTCTGGAGCACTTGCCCTACAAGGAGTTCCGCACGCTGAGGCATGCTCCATCTATGCCTGCCCCTGAGAACTATCCAACATATGTGAGTGTCCCTGTCTTTGTTCCCAGTCCGACACAAGGGCCCAACAAACGGATGGCTCCTGGAGCTGACACTGGTTCACCTGTGCCTCGAGATCTGCTCACACCCACAGATCTTGCTAGCACAAGCTCCGGTGCATCGTCCCCCCCACCAGGACTAAATCCGACGGGCACACACCCGGAGACCGAGGTTACTTCCACACCCACGCCTGAACCCGCAAGGTGGTCTCTGCGTACTCTACCACGCGTCAATTACAGATAGTTCTATCACACCGTCGGAGTCAACAACGATGACATCCCACAGACAGAACCAATGACACTCAAGGAGGCAAGGGGGCGGCCTGATGCTCTAGCCTGGGAGCAAGCCATGAGTGCTGAGCTGAACGCTCTACTAGAGCATGGAGTGTACGAGCTGGTGCCCCTTCCTCCAGGACGGAAAGCAAAAGATGTCAAACTGAAACGCAATCTGAAGGGTATCATTGAAAAGTACAATGCCCGACTGGTAGCTAAGGGGTTCCACCAGATACTGGGGCAGGATTTCACAGACACCTACGCGCCTGTTGGCAAGTACGGATCCAGCCGTGTGCTGTTGGCTGTAGCGGCTTGTGAGGACTGGGAAATCCATCAGATGGACGTTAAGAACGCGTTCCTCAACGGTCCTCTGGAGGAGGAATTGTACGTGAAGCAACCAGAAGGATTTGAGGATGGGACAGACCGGGTATGGCTTCTGTTGAAAGCCTTGTATGGCCTGAAGCAAGCGCCACGAAGTTGGAATAAGGAGTTTCGACGCACTCTAGAGAGTGGCGGGTTTACACAGAGTCTCTGCGACCCGTCTCTATTCTTGCGATGGGCGGACAATGTGCCAATCGCTCTGTTGGTGTATGTGGATGATCTGCTCATTCTGTCCCCCTCACTCACCCTCATTGCCCACACCAAAGCACTCCTCACAGCACACTATTGCATGACAGATTTGGGTGAGGCACAGAGTTTCCTTGGCATGACCATCGTCAGGAACAGAAAGGCACAGACACTTACTTTGCATCAAGGACAGTTCATCGCACATCTCACTGCCCGTTTCCAACATCTCGTACACCATCTCCCAACACAACAGTCCCCCATGAGCCCTGATGTCTATGCACACATGTTGGACGTCCGCACTACTGACTATGGACCTGACACTGACCCTACACTGTACCGACAGATTGCTGGCAGTCTCTCCTACCTTGCCTCCACAACACGACCTGACATCTCCTGTGCAGTCAATGTCTTGGCTCAGTTTGGCCAGCAGCCACGCAGCACACATCACAAGGCATTGCTCAAGCTGCTGCGTTATGTGTTGGACACAGCTGGACTTGGACTGGTGTTTGCTCCCACATCAAGCCCGCTGCTTGATGGGTACTGTGACAGTGACTATGCTCGTGATCGTATGGCTTGCAGTCGCGGTGGTTATGTGTTTTGGGTGTGGGGAACCGCTGTGTCGTGGCGAAGTGCAAAACAATCGTGTGTGGCACGCAGTCTGGCTGAAGCTGAGTACATGGCACTGGGGGAGGCTGCATGTGAGGGTATTTGGCTTGGGCATCTGCTTGAAGAATTGGGGCTGGTGGTGTCTGCTGTACCACTGCACAGCGACAGTTTTTCTGCTCGCCACATTGCTGCCAATGATGGTGCGTTGCATCCACGCACTAAGCACATCAACGCTGAACATCACTTCGTTCGTGAAGCGGTGGAAGCAGGCATCATCACCGTTTGCACCATCAGTGGCGATGCCCAGTTGGCTGACTTCCTTACCAAAGCCTTGCCCTCCTCTTCACTGCATCAACAACTGCACCAACTGGGTTGTATGTCCACTGCACTCACGTCCAAGGGGGCGTGTTAATCTCTGTGTATATACATATTTTTCCATTGGTGTGGCCGTGAGTGCGCAGGGCATGCTGGCTCAGAGAGTGGAGGTGACGCACCATGAGCACGACATTCCGACGGGTGCTCTCATCGCCTCGGGCTTCGCGCCCTAGTGTGGTCACCTCTGCCCTGGCCGCATGGCCTGATGCAGCCTAGAGAGACTAGAGGCTGAATCTCACATGCGATGCTAACCATCTTAGGATACCTAGATTAGTCCGTCCATTTGGTGTCTCTTGGACTAATGTAGGCTTGTTGACTGGTATTTGTCTCGGACCCCGATTTGGGTCATCCGGGGTTAGGCACCCTCTTTAGAGGGTCAAGCGAGGGCTTCACCCTCGCTTCACTTTTGGGCCGGCAAGCTTCGCTTGCCGACCGACGGGTGAGACTCGCCTAGCGAGTCTCACCCGTAAGAGCTCGATGGGCTCTTACTAGCAGAGCAACTAGGCCGCCATGTGCTTTGAACTCTAACTTACACTACACTTCACCAAACTCCATGTGACTGGTCCCAAACTGTTCGTTTTTGCGCTCTCAGCAAGGACAAGGGGAAGGGCAAGGGCAAGGACAAGGACAAGGCTACGACTTCCTCCTCTCGTGTCCCTGGAGCCGTTGTCTACTAGGAATGTGGCTCTACCGAGCACTTTGCTAGTGTGTGTCCAACCCCGCCCGATGATCTCCGTCTCGCCCAGGTAATGCGAGCTCACTGGGCTCGCGCATCCTGGTCCTCCCTTGCATCCACAACCTCCAGCTCTGATGCAGCCACCCACTCATTTGCCCCAGTCTCTGCCCAGGTCTACTCCACCAATGGGGTACTTCCCCCTTTATCTCTTGCACTGTACCCTTGGGGTTGGCCTTCAACATACGGTGCCCCTACGTATGCTGGGCCTCCTTCATCTTCCTACACCGCACCCCCGTGGTTCCCTCTCTCCTCTGGCACATCTTCTTTGGCCCATCGAGCATCCGTTGACAATGATCGTGAGCACCAATTTGAGCATTCCCTCCTTCAGCTCCTTCGCCTGCACGATCAGGGATGTGAGAGTGTTGCATCTTTGGCCAGAGGATTTGTTTGTTAGACTGACACTGTCCTTTGTGGAGACCCCCCCGGTCATGTTCTGGGCTCCTTTTGTGGGTATGTCCCATGGATTGAGAGGTGGTAGTTCGAATTTCTTTCTCGTTTTCTTGCGCTTTGTGCGTTGCCTATTTCTTTTGCGTTCGCTGTTGGTACTGTTACAACCTTTGGTGTCGTACCCTCGATACGTTTCTCTTATGGTTTTTGGGAGCTCGACTCTGTGGCCACCCATAACATGACGTCTTTCGCTCTTCATTTGTGTCACTCGGCCTCATCGGGTCTGTTCGCTTTGTTTGTAATGGGTCCGGTCAGTTGCTCCCTAGCCAGGGTATTGGCGCCATGCGTTTTGTTGGTCACAATGGCGTGTTGTACTTGCATGACGTACTACACGTGCCTTCCTTGGAGCTCAGCCTGCTGTCGGTGCCGTCTTTGGATGATCAAGGCATGGACTTCAGTGCCAGTCCCGGTCTTTGCACCATTTTTCTTCGTCCCTCTGGGCGTGTTGTCCAGTGTGGGTTGAAGTGTGATAAGCGCTATCGTTCCCTTGCATGACTCATCCTCCCCTATGTCTAGCAACGCTCTCGCCCAGGTTGCACCTTCTCTCTCACCTGACCTTGTGCATCTCTTGCATCGTCACCTTGGTCATGTGCACACAAATGCCATTCACAGCATGCTCCGCCTCCAGCCTGCCCTTGGCGTCTCTCCATCTACCTTCAGTTCCTCTTGTCCCACTGACTACCTCGACTAAACACAAGGGAAAATGCATCGCTTACCTTTTTCTTCCTCTGAATCTTGTTCTCTTCATCCTCTTGACCGCGTTCATGCGGATGTCATGGGCCATTTATCCCATGACCTCGTGAGTAACGTGCGTTGCCATGACCTATGTCTAATGGATGACTTCTCTCACTTCACTCTGTGTCACAAGGGCGATGTCTCTTCGGTCATTGTGTCCTTGCTTGTTTATGCAAAGCGTGCCTGTCAACGGTCCTTAGTGGTCTTTTGGAGCGACCGCGGCGATGATTTCCTTGGACCCACCGCCTGCCTTCTCGAGTCCCGTGGGGTGTTTTTGGAGACTTCTGCTCCCTACACACCCAAACAAAACTGTGTCTCCGAGCGCTGGAATCGGACCCTCACCGATGGTGCTTATACCCTCCTATCCAAGTCAGGCCTGCCGCTTCTCTTTGCATTTGGGGCCATGTGCTACATGACCTGGGTTTGGAATCGCGTCCTACACGGTCCTCTCCCTCGGACCATTGCACCTTGTGTGCTCTAGCATGGCCATCGGGCTGACCTTCGTCTAGCCCGGGTATGGGGCAAACTTGCGTCTGTCTGGCTCTCTGAGGACCAGTGTGAGGACAAAATTTTCCCACGCGGCCGTCTGTGCACGTTCCTTGGTGTGTCTACGCAGTCCAAAGCCTGCCGCTTCTGGGATCCTGTCTGTCAATGTGTCGTCAAATCTCGTGATGCTGTTTTCTTTGATTCTGTCTTCTTTTGTGACCTCAGTCATCTTTCTCCGGCCTCCTCCTTCCTGCCTCTCGCTCGGTTAAGGGGGATGTCGAACCTGCCACCCTGGTAGTCCCTGTTGCTCCTGTGTCACAACTCCACCGTCTCTGTATGTCCTCCTCAGCCTCACGTTGAGAAGCCTCCTGCCACAGGCATGGGCACACTCGACTTGGCCACCATGGTAGTTCATCCCAGTTCTACCCTTGGCTACGCGCTGATCACCTAAAAAATGCGCGTGCTTTGGACGTAGCTATCCAGAGTAGCGTTGTTCAGAGTCACACCACATCAGCCACCGCCTTCTTACCGCTTGAACCGAGCACAGTGCGGCAGGTGCACAGAGCTTCAGATGCTTAGCAGTGGAGGCTACCATGCGCAATGAGTTGGATGCCCTTTATGACCATACTCTTTACGAGCTGGTCGATCTACCACCGGGACGTAAGGCCTCTGATCCTCGTTGGGGTTTTTGGCGAAAGTACAATCTCAACGGTTCACTCGACAAGTACAAGGGGCGACTCAGAGCAAAGGGGTTCTTCCAGGTCCTAGGCATCAATTTCGATGAGGCATTTGCACCAGTCAGACGGTACACAATAGCCAGGGAATTGTTGAGCCTTGTGGCTCACCATGACTGGGAGCTAGAAAAGATGGATGTAAACAACACATTCTTCCATGGGCAGTTGGATGACATCTACATGGTTCAGCCTCCCAGATTCTCTGATGGCACGAACTGAGTCTGGCAACTGCGCAAGGCCCTCTACGGCCAAAAACAGTCACCTCAATGCTGGAACCAAGAGATCACATCTAGTCTTGAGAAAGACAGTTATCCACGCAGCACAGTTGATCCGTCACTCTTTGTTACCTTGCCATCTGTCTCGTTTGTGGTTGTCCTTGCTGATGTGGATGACTTATTGATAGCATCACCCAGCGACAATGCCATCAAGTCAGTCAAAGCACTCTTGTAGTCCACGTGTAAGATGACAGACCTTTGACCTACTCGGGCATGGAGCTTGAGAGTGATCGCTCTCGTCACACTCTCCATGTCCACCAGGCTACGTATGTTCGTAGCCTAGGGGAGCGCTTTGCCTCCATGCTTGAATCCACACTTACAGGATCAACGCCTATGACTGCCGATGGACGGAGGCTGCTGAAGACACTGGATGTGTCTAAGCTGGGGGAGGTGGTTCATGTGACAAACTACCTTTGTGTCATTTGATTACTCATGTACCTAGCGACGACGACCAGGGTTGATGTTGCCTTCTCTGTGAACTTTTTGGCATGGTTCTCTCAGTTTTTTAGGGCACAAAACATGGAGGCCGCCTTGCGTGTTGTCAGGTACGCCCTCTCCACTACTCAGAATGACCTTTGCTATCGATTCTAGCTGTTGGTGGTTGCTGATGGGTACACTGACAGCAACTGGGCCCATGATGCCGACACTCGCAGTCGTATAGGCTATATCTTCCTTGTTGGTGGGACCACTGTGTTGTGGAAGAGTGACAAACAAGACTGTGTAGCATGTAACTCTAGTGAGGCAGAGTACATTGCTCTTGGCGCAACACATGTGAGAGTGTTTGACTGTTTTTTCTGTTGCAACAACTATGCGTCCTCATCCGTTGCATCACCTTTCATTCCGACAATCAGAGTACTTAGTCCATTGCTGAACATGATGGTATGCATCACACACGCACAAAGCACATCAATGTGGAGCATTACTTTGTGCGTGAGAGAGTGGTTGTAGGTGATGTCCACATAGTCTGGGTTGACATCGATAGCAGCGAGCTGAATTTATCACAAAGGCACTCAGTAGCAACATCTTCAAGGCAGCTATGCATGCTATTGGTCTGTTGTATCCACATGATACTCCTGGGTAAGCAATCACTTCTGTCTTATGTCATGTCTTGTGAAGCTCATGTGTGCTTGTGAGTCTGTGTTGTTTATCAGCTGTGGGTCATGGGGGAGTGTTGGTGTATGTGCCACAAGCACGTTGTGACCTCTGGCCTTGCTGGACACTCACCACACTTATGGAAGTGACTGACTGTGAAGGGACACTGCCACTGGGGCTACCGCCCACAGAACAACGCCACATGGGTGGAGATCCACTCAGTAGATGTTGATGAGTCAGCGACCTACAATGTGCCGGTGTGACTATTGTGCACATGGGATTTGCCACTTGTCCTTTCTGGGTGCTGTAGCTGGGTTGCTCCTCCCAGACGACATGCTGCCGTAGAATGATGGACAGCTAGCACACAGGGATTTTCCAAAAAAATACAGGTTGTTCAACTTCACGCATGGCATGGGTAGCAAGCGAGGGTGAGCTTGCTGCTTGTCCACTCGCTACTTGCCTTGCATGCAGCGAACACCTCACGCACTTGTGACTCGTCGCTTTGACCCGCGTGTGTGTAGACCCACCTCCATGGTTCTCTGCCTCTCTTGGCTTGTTTCACACACAGTCATTTGCGTTCCCTCCCACATTCCACTCTACACTACCTACAGAGACTAAGTGCCTCAGCACCGCTGGCTGCTCAGCTGTGAGAGGGAAAGCTAACACTCAAGAGTTAGCATCGAAACGGAAATTGGATGTGAGTAAGGACTGAGTTGACAACAAAAATGAGGTTTGGTGAAAGATTCATCCCACACTAACCTAGGCCCTCACCTCTGTGAGCCTTGTCACTCATTTGACCAACCAATCAAGAAAATGCACTTTTTTTTTTGCCTAAGGGGTTTTCTTGGTGAGCCCTACCACAGGACCGACAGCCCCAAAGCCGGACGCCGTCCATTTTTTCCTAAGAATTGGACCACACCAAAACTGCAAGCAACAAATGCAATCGTGCTGTCACAACCAGCTAGAACATTAACAAAGCAAAGTTATGGCTGCCTAAACCTTGGCAAATTCTATGCTACTCAGAGCAGTCGCCTATGTTCGTGACATGAGTGACGGTGGCTTCTGCTGATGGAGCTGGACGCGCAGTGCTACCAAGTGGGAGACTCCAAACGAGGAGACGGAAGCAAGGTCTCTCACAATAATGCGGTATCCCCTCCATCGCTTAGTGCCCACCGTCTTCAACGTCCGCCGAGTCAATCATCTGCACGAGCATGTATACCAGCCAAGAGGTCACAGCAAAGATTAGAGAGATAGTGCACACGCAAATCAGAACACTCCCCCATGACCCGTGTACACCAGTGTACATACACGTGCAGAGTTCATACATCGATAGTGCACAACACAAGTCACGCTTCTCCATGCTCTCATGCCCTCACAGTCCAGCAAGTCCACAAAAGTGTGAAGATGAGCCCACAAAAAGCGAGGACATACATGAGGCAACATAGGGTAAGGGAGTTCACAGTTACAAGGTCACTCACGGATGTAGACTAAAGAAACTAATAACTCTTTTGAACGATGCACGCTTGATGACCTTGGTCAAGAAGTCAGCAAGCTATCGCACGGTCCTAACCCACATAATCTGAATGTTTCTCTCATGCAACAAAATGCGCATGTAGTGATACTCCACATTGATTTGTTCTGTGAGAGTGTGCTGAATGCCATCATTTTCTGCAATAGAAATGGCACTCTCATTGTCACAATGCAGTGTGATAGACAATGCAGGCTGAAGAAACTCATAGAGCAAACGTCTGAGCCACACACCTTCGCTTACACCAATGCCCAATGCCACGTACTCTGTCTCTGCAATATTGCGTGCCATGCACTCCTACTTGCCACTACGCCACAAGATAGTTGTGCCACCAAGAAGGGAGATCCATCTGGTGTGGCTCTTGCAATCTACACTCCCAGTCCACTTACTATACGTGTAGCCTTTGGCGACCACAGATAGCTGGTGGCAGAAAGTCAATCCACGACGCGCAATGGAGACAACATATTGCACCATGCAAGTCACTGCATCTAGGTGCAACTCATGTGGGAACTGAAAAACTGTAGATTCATAGCAAAAGCAATGTCCAGTTGTGCGGTGGTGGGAAGGAACATGAGTGACCAAATGATACAAAGAAAGGTAGCACTTCCACATTCACACCCGATGTGTCAACATCAGAATCTTTTACCTTGATCTCGCCATCTAAGGTTATGGGAGTGGATGCACTAGGTACCAAGGGCAGGAGGTCCGCAAAGCGCTCAGCTAATCTCTACACGTAGGCTGCCTGATGCACACGGAGAATGCCGTGGGCACAATCACGCTCAATCTCCATGAAAAAAAACACCTATGCATGTCTAAGATCTTTCATCTTGTATGTGGACTATTGTAGATCCTTCACTTGCTAGACAACGGTGAGGTCAGGGGACACAATGAGAAGATTGTCCACATAGACGAGCATGATGACAAGGATGGCACCCATTGGATTGAAGAAGAGAGCTGGATCTGCGGCGCTACGCATCAAGTAACCATTCAAGAGGGCATGGCTGATCTATATGTTCTAGCATCTGAACGATTGTTTGAGGCCGTAAAGGGCCTTCTGTAGTCACCAGACATGACCAATGCCATCATTAAAACCTGGGGGATGGACCATGTATAGCTCCTCTCCATCAAGAGCGCCATGCAAGAAGGCATTGCTCAATTCCATCTAATGGAGTTCCCATACTGTTTGACCATGCTGAAGAGTGCCCGGCTGGTGCTGAAATGTCCAACTGGAGCAAAAACATGGTCAAAGTCCACTACTCGTACTTGTGCAAACCCTTTGGCTGTTAGCCGGGCTTTGTACTTGTCTAGCATGCCATCCAAATTCCACTTGGGACACAAAACCCACTTGGTCCCAATGGCTTTACGGCTTGGGGGCAAGTCAACTGGGTCGTACACAGCCTGCTCATTGATAGCAGCGAGTTCCTCCTTCCAAGCATCTTCCCACAGGGTAGCATCAGGTACGGCCATGGCCTAACCGAGGCTCTGTGGATCCGCTGCCTGCACAGATGGCTTGGTTGTGTACAGACGAGTGCTGCCAAGGCCAGCTTGAGCATGCGACAACGAGACAGAAAGAGCACATTGATGCTCCTGAGAAATCAGGGCATAACCCAATGTAGATCTAGGGTGAAAGTCCGCTGTGACAACGGCAATGGTAGTCAGACCCAAGGCCTTTTTCCTTTGATCCCTACTTACCACAGTGTGAGAAGGGAGTGTGGGATGGAGGCTAGTGGCCGGGGATGGCTGAACTATGGCAGGATGCCTGCCTGATGGAGGCAATAGGGTGTGTGGACGAAGACGACTACCAGGAGTGCTGGAGTATATTCGACCAACACAAGAGGAGTGGGTGTGCCAAGGCCAAGGAGGCAAGGACACGATGGAGTGATCGACGCCTGAAGACTGCTTGACTGAGGCAGCGACCAGAGTGACTCAATTGGTCGCCTCGGTGGCCGAGTCCGTGGCCAAAGATGTGGACTCAGTCACTTGGTCGACGGAGCTAGTAGCCGAAGAGGTGGACTCAGTCGCCCAGTCGCCGAAGTCAGCGGTCAAAGAGGTAGACTCAAATACCTGGTCGGTAGTGTGAGGAACAGGCTCAGATGGAAACTCTTGTGCAGTGGGGGTGTCCAGTATGTGTGGAGACGTGGGTGACTCGGTGGAACCAGGGACTTTGGACACTGAAAAAGAGGGAGCAACATTGTGCACTGGTACAGATCTCCCCAACATGATAGCAGCGACAAGCCTAGCACATACAAGAGGGAGATCACATGAAAACACTCCTTAAAGAATAGTGCATCACGCGACTCAATGATGCGATGCTGAACATGATCCTTGAACTTTCAGGCCTTTGACGGACAAGACACTCCGAGAAAGGTACAGAGTCGGCCACAGGAAGCCAGTTTGCCATCCCAATAGTCCTCCGGGAGGTAGACGCTGGCGATGAAGCACCAGACCTGCGCAGGACAAAGATCTACGCGTTGTTCACACCAATATTGGTAAGGAGTGACGGGACAGGGCAGGGGACCATAGAAAACTCTATTCCACACCCAGGTCATGTACGACATGGCCTCGAAGAAGAAACCCTTGGATAAAGCAGGCTCAATGCACATAGTGTAGATCGCATCAACCATGGTGAGATTTCAGCTCTCAGAGACACCGTTCTACTCCAGAGTGTAAGGTGCAGACATGTTATGTCCGACACCACGGCTGTTTTATGAGAAAACATCTGCCTTCCCCATAAACTCGCCACCTCGGTCATAACAGAAGCAATAAAGGGGATGACCACACTCGCGCTCTACGACGAGGAGCCAATAAAAAGTCGCACCCACTACATCGCTCTTCTGCCTGAGGCAGAATACCCATTGAAAATGAGAGTAGTCATCAGTGGGGGTGAGAATGTAATGACCACACAATGGAACAGAATTGACAGGTAAGGGACCCATGAGATCAGAATGGACCAGCTCTAGTGGGTGGGAGGCCCAGGAAGGGGAGACAGGATAAGATGACCTGTGCATCTTGTTATAAGCACAGTGGATGCAATTAGCTTTGCAAGGTAACTGAAACATAGCTGGATTGAGGCCAAGGGCAGGCTGCATACGGAGTATGCTCTGAATGGCAGAGTTATGTATGTGGCATAGGTGATGGTAGAGGTGGTGAGTATGCTGCGGGGAAAGAGTACTTGTGACAAACACGTGCGTCCCTTATGAAAACAGGGGTGAGGATACCAAAGACAGACGAGTGACGTACCACAAGTCATCACGAGACTTTGCACGTAACATCACACGACCATACGGATGAAGAATGATCGTGCCAATGCCACAGGAGTGTAAAATATCCATTCCCATACAGTCAAGAGCAGTGACGGAAAGAAGGCTGAGCTCAAGGGAAGGCACATACATCACATAAGTGACGTAGACGTCGCCAGACGAATCCCAAAAATGGACAACACCAATACCACAAAAAGGAAGTACCTGACAAGTTCCAGATCAAACACTCTAGACGTTACCAAATGGGCCAAGCATACTGAACACTTGACGACAAGACATCATGTGATGCGTAGCACCAGAGTGGATGATCCAGGTACCATCAAGATCATGGACAGGCGCGGTAACATTGCACTGAGAGACGTGAAATGACGCGAGAAACAAGTGCTGTGCATGAGAGTGAGCGGAAAAGCATACCTACCAATCGTTAAGCCAACCAAGATCATCCCAGACAGGGATAGGAACGCAACGACCATCTAGAAGGAGACCACCACGGAGAGCAATCTTAGTATGAAAACTGTCTGTGACTTCCTAGCTAGCAGACATACAACTTGTGCTTCCCTGTGGCTAATGAGGGAGGAAGCCAAGGCAGTTTGTGATGAACGACTCCAGCTAGCACTCACGATCAGAGGGCCCGGGAGTTGAAAGGTACTATGGTGTGGTCATGCCGGAGGGAGGCGCCGAGGTGTAACTCAGTTGTGATGGTGGAGGTGACCACACGAGGATTCCATGCAGCAACGGGCCTGATGGGAGGCATAGGAGGAGCCGAGGAACCAGTCATAGCTCTTACAGCGCCGGTAGAGGAGGCGGCCACTGAGGAAGTGGAGGGAATACCAACAAGAGAGGCAGTGGTGGCTGCAGCTGTACCAAGCCACCACTCACGCTCGCTATGCATGCGGCTAACGATACGTCACTCGTCAGTGGGTGATGGAAAGGTGTACCAGCCATGGCCCATCTGTGCACAGTTGTGGCAAACGAGAGACCTACCACGGGAGGAGCTGACGTCCCACATCCCCCTCTATAGTGGCCACCACCACGCGTCGCTCCAGATGCACGAGGGACCCTGTACAACGGAGGCACAGGAGTGGTGGGGATAACTGCTGCCACGGCGTTCGTGTCTCCACAGTGCAGGTGGGTGTAGTGAATCGCCTCCTCCCATGTCATGAACCAGGAATAGAATCAGGACATCAGAGTGCACGGGGACCCCATGGCCACCAAAGTGTTGAGGTCAAAGTCGACGAGGTTCTTTGCGTAGTCAAGAGTTGCGTCGTTCTTGATGGTGAGGAGGGCGGCCAGTGGAGGCGGACCAGCCTTGTCGAGTCGACAAAGAGGATCTTGTACGTTGTGACAAAAGGCGGTCACAAAATCCGAGTCACCCATCTTGAGGTTGGTGAAGTTCCTTAGAAGGCGATTGATGACGACCTGGCCAGCAGCACGGTTTGGATGTGTGATGGTCCTCCGTACCTCACGGGGGTCAGGGTCGGTGCCGGCGATATGATTGCCGATGTAGGGCTCAAGGTCAGCGCGTTCACTCTCTGGTGTGGCAAAGACAAGGGCTATAGCAGCATGGCTTGCATTGGATAACTGCTCAAGGATGGAGGAGTCGTACTTCAGGGTATACTGACCACTTTTCTCGAGGATTCGAATGAAGGAGAGGAATTGACATTTTTTTTTTCTTTTTCTTCAAGAATTCCCTGCCAGTTTACGTGTACCCTCCTTGTCGAGTTTACTGATATACCCAGTTTTTTCTCTCTAGTGGTGGTTGGTGGCCGGTAGCCCCGCCACCGCAAAGGGTGGAAGGAGATGCGCAGAAGCTCACGCAGCTTCCGCAGCTGGCTTGGCTACGTGTGCAGCTGCAGCTAAGGCTCTGCCATTGCGGCTACTGAAGCGGAGCTGCAAGGACCACCGTAAGTGCTGTAGTTGTGGCCGCCGCGGGGCTGTTGTTGTGTAGGATTGCTGCTGTTGTTGCTACTCCAGGGGATGCTGCTACTTGTGCTTTGTGCTGTTGCTACAAGCTACTGCTACTTCTACTACCATCATTGCTACCGTTGCTTATGCTACTATCGTTGCTGTTGTAACTATTACTTTATGCTATAGCTGCTGGTTTTTTGTGCTGCTCCTGCTGCTGCTGCGCCGCTATTGCTGTTGCTTTTGTGCGCTACTCTTACTTCTGCTACACTGTTGCTACACTGCTGCGCTGTTGTATTGCTGCTGCTCACCTACACGCATGCAGGTGGCAGCGGTGGCTGCAGTTTGCTGCCACATGGCAGTGAGCGAGAGCGTATGGGAGTAAGCGTGTATTTTTTTTTTGCGTCTCTTGTGTTCCTGTCTGGTTAGTTTAGCCGTGCTGCTTCATCAGCTACTAACTTGGCTGCACCCGATGGGAGAGGAGAGGCTAGGAGTGAGCACCGCATCATCGCTAAGAGGAAAGATGGAGAGTCAAGGAGGGAAGATGAGCAGCGGAGATACTTCCTTGATGTGTGGCGGTGCCTTCGCCACGTGCATCAGATCTGCGGACGGCATCGTTCCGCTTTGTGTCAGCCCCATGATCGCCTACGCTACCATCGTCGTTGGGTCAATGCCACAAAAAACAATTTGACAGAATTTCCCTCACATTGGGAGAATTTTTAAGACGTCACATGGAGAGGCTAACTTTGGACAAAAAAATCTAGCAGAGTCTTCCTTGCACTGGCACGTATGGGGGTCCGGAAATGTTGGCTAGCACCTGTACACCGCTGTTGCTGCTCAGTGCATTGCATCTGCTACGCTATGGCTCTGACACCAAGCTTGAAAGGATGTTGCACTAGTCTGGGCAAGACTATTTTATGCCGCCTCACACACTTGGACTAAAGTGTGTGGCCTGCTGCACCTAGAATTACTGCCTGAGCAACGTTGGGTATGCAGCTGTAAGTGGGAAAGCTCGCACTCTAAAGTTAGCGCCATAACTACAGTTGGATGTGGGTAATGACTGAGTTGACAACAAGAATGAGGTTTGGTGGGAGACCCCTCTCACACTAACGTAGGTCCTCACCTTTGTGAGGCTTGTTACACAGTCTACCAATCAATAAGGAATATGCACTATTTTCAGGCCTGAGGAGTTTTCTCGCTGAGCCCTGCCAAAGGACCGACAGCCCCAAACCCGAGTGTCATCCGTTTTTTTCCAAAAACTTGGACCATACCAAAATATGCACATTGCAAGCGCAACCGTGCAGTCACAATCAGCTAGAAAATTCATAAAGCAAATTTATGGCTGTCTGAACTTTGACAAACTCTATGCTACTCAGAGAAACCGCCTATAACTGTCCGTGGCATGAGTGACGGTGGTTGCTCCCAATGGAGCTGGACGTGCACAGCTACCAAGTGGGAGACTCCACACGAGGATATGGAAGCCAGGTCTCTCATAATGATACAACGTCCCCTCCATCGCTCAGCACCCACCGTTCTCAACATCCACCAAGTCCGTCATCTACACAAGCATGTGCACCAATCGAGAGGTCGCAGCACATATCAGCGAGATAGTGGACATGCAAATCACAATAGGTGTGGCATGCAGGTGATGGATACCATACACACAACCATGGAATGGAGCAAATGAGCTCGGCTTTCGAGGAAATCAAGCTTCAAAGAAGTGGGTAGGGGTAAAAGGACAACGAGGTGATAGCGGCTGGTTGACCGGGTCATCCTCGCGAGAGACTTGACATGGGGCCAGGTTGCCACACCAGGACCAGACCAGACCAATCGACGAGCGTGCCACTGGCGTTTTTCCAAGTAACGAATGTACATCTGGTGATTTAGCTCCGGAAGACTGACAAGGTGTCTGGTGGATAAGATTCACCGGAACCAGCAGTGCAGGTTATTACTCAGGGACTTTGCATAAATCCTGGCTCGGAGTTCGAAACTCAGTAATATAGTTTGTTACTTGGGGACTTCAAAATTTTGACTGCAGCGCCGCGGACAGGTTTTGAACCACGGCAATCTCCATCACCAAACTCGATAGTTAAGACATCAAAACGCACTCCAAAAGCACAGGAGGCACCTCCACTACGTGTAGGGACATCTGTGCCTCCTCAAAGGTTTTTTTGATGGATCCTTGATGGATGAGGGCGTCTTGGCGGACGGACATTGTGCGTGCCACCAACTGAGCGCCTAGATTGGGTGTCAGCGCTTTGGCTGACATAGCGGGAGCTATAGCTAACCAAATCACACACAGTTTGGTGCGCTGGGAAGTTTGTGACTAGCCCTAGAACCCCTCAATCAATGTTTTTGTCCAAAAACTAATTCAAACTACCATTATTCTCTTATGAAAAACTGACTCTATTACAACTTTGCCCAACTCCCACAAACATAGCGTGAGGCGACCAGAAAGCTCACGCTTAGACTCAGAACTAGCACAAAACAAAGTCGTGAACATAGTCAAGACCCGTCGGGACATGTTGGATCAACCACTACACAGCCGAAGTTTTTTTGACAAAAGATTATGGGCTCACGACCTTGACCGGCCTTCACATCGCTCCCGGTTTTCGCAACAAACGGGATTATCTGTGTGGACGACTTCGTCATCAAACTCGGAGAACCTGGGATAGAAGACTACATAAATGGCGTAGAAGGAGATGCAACCCATCTAGAAGTATGCACGTGGCCCTGGTTTTGGGCTATGGAGGTGGCACTTTGAGCTCCACCTTGCGCATAAGGGACTGCTGGAAGTCATGAAGGGAACAAACGTCGTCGACAAAGCGACAGTGAAGGAAACGCAAAACGAGGCCTTCACAAAGAAGAACACGGAGGCACTCATGCTACTCTTCTCTTGTTGATTGAGTTACAGTGGGGCTACTTCCAGGGCTGCACGCCGGTAACCGAAGCTTGATAAAAACTCTGTGCCATCCATCAGTAATAATCGTTGGCGAACAAAACCTTTGTGATAAAGTGACTCCTCATGGTGAGAATTGAGGAGGGAGATAATGTCATCTCTGCCATGCAGCAGATCAGATCGCTTGTCTCATGATGCAATGATATGGGGTGGAAGATCAATATGGAGCTGCAGGCGATGGCCCTCCTCATGGCCCTACCTAATACTTGGAGCCCTCTCATCACCATCTTGTGAGGATGGACAGATGACAAGCTCACATAGACGTGGTCGTAAAGTACATCCGCAACGAGGTGCAGCAATGAAGCTCCAGCGAATCCTCGTCTTTCTCATCAGCCCTCGTCACCAAAACCCATGGCGGTGGAAGCGGGGGAAAGGGAGGTGGCAGACATGGCTTTCGCAAGAAGGGCGCCAAGACGGGTGCATGCTGCAACTGTGGCAAGGAGGACTATTGGGCCCGTGAGTGCACTGAAGAGGCAAAGGCCGGCGGAAAGGACGCCAAAGGCAAGAAGGGGCTTCTCAACGACACTCAGAACCACTACCTCAAGAAGGCTAACTGACGATGCCTTGACTTTGGAGTGGAGGAGCATACCAAGGTTGAGAAGATCAGATTCATCAAGTACACCAAGTCCAGCAAGTCCATGGTGGTCGCAAATGACAAGGTCAAACCGGAGGCTCACCAAGGAGATGGGAAGTGGAGGTGGTGGTTGGTTCAAAGCAGGTGCAACGCGTCAACAACGACATGCAGACGTACCTGGCTTGGCTGACACCACAAGTGCCAGCCGCTTGATGGAAAAAAGGTACGAGGTGCTCTTCAGGTTGTAGGAGGTAGTCGTGCAGAAGGACAATTGCGGTGAGACCGTGCTGGAGGCTAAGCACGAGGGAGGCATCTATATTGTGGAGACAAAGGTGATCCCTATGACTTCAAATACAGGAGACTCGCAAGAACGTACCGTCAACCTGGCCAAAGGAGGGGGAGCTGATCTGGAGCTCTGGCACCAGCGACTGGGGCATTCCTCACATGCAGTCATGAAGGAGGTGGCAAAGCGCGACCTGGTACACGGCCTCATCATGGATGGTGCGGAGGAGGCGACAGATGCGTTCATCAGAAAACGTGTGAGCCTTGCATTTTGGACAATGCGTTGTCCAAACCACTCAACAAGAACGTGAATTGCATCACGGACATGCTGGAGGTCGTGCACAGCGACGTGTGCAGACCATTCAAGATGCCGTCGAAGAGTGACGTATGCTACTTTGTCACCTTCATAGATGACTACAGTGGAAAACTCTTCATGTACTTCATGAAACAAAAAGGTGAGAACGTGGACCAGTTGAAGGAGTGTATCGCCGTGGTGGAGAGGCAAATTGGCCGGAAGGTCAGAGCCCTACGTAGCGACAATGGAAGAGAATACGTGGGCTATAGTGGGTGGTTGAAGCAACAGGGCAGACAATGGGAACAAACAACATCATATCTTTCTTAGTCTAATGGCATGACAGAGCAGGCAAGCAAAACATTGTTGAACATTGTACGAACCATGTTGGTGGAAGCGAAAGTGTCGCGAAGCTTCTGGCCGTAAGCTCTGCGTACAGCGAGCTACACCATCAACCTTACCCCAACAGCAGTGCTAAAAGCGAAAGTGGCCGGAAGACAATGCAGAAGATTTGCAGCGGGCGCAAGCCAAGTGTTGCACACCTAAAACTAGTTTGGTGCAAGACGCATGCAATGGTGCAGGCTGTTCAGTAATGTGATGGCAAGTTGGACCCTCGGACAAAGTCGTACCATTTCTTTGGCTATGAGAGTGCGCATAACGTGTACCGACTGTACGACATGCACAAGGGGGAGGTAATCCACAGCCAAGACATTAATTTTTGTAAGCAGCAGAGGTACATCGCTAGCAACGACGTGGACATGGTGGACTCTCCAGAGACGGGGGAGTCGACGGACGTCGAAGTTGAGGACTTGCCATTGGAGTGCGGCGGTGCACCACCGGTGCCAGTCGATGCAAAGGATTCTTATGACGGTCAAGCTGATAAGGAGATCCACCAGAAGGATCCTGTGGATGAGGCACAAAGGATGCCAAGGCGCATACTCCTAGCGGAGTGCACATCGGGCGCCAGTGGAAAAACCACGAGACGCGTCGCCTGTGTGGGCGATGTTTCACCAGAGTGGGAGAGATCCTTAGGTAGCCATTTGGTCTATGATTCACCGTAGCATGCAGAGTCGGAGAGATTGCATCAAAGCGGCGTAGCACCACCAAAACTGCTCCGCCGCAGCGAGAGGCAGCGCAAAGCAGTGAAGTCCTTTGACACAATTACTGGTCATTGGATTAGCATGACACGGTGCATGCTTGCTGCATCAACGAAACCGACGACTGTCCAAGAGGCGCTTAAGCGCCCTGAAGGGGATGAATGGGACGCAGTCATCAAATCAAAGCCGGTGTCCATCATGAAAAATGACACGTGGGAGCTCGTTCACAGGTCAAAGTATGCCAAGGTTATCGGCACAAAGTGGGATGAGGGACGGCACCGCAATGACTCCTACCTAGCTTATAGCGGATGCTGCTACTGCTACCACTACACTATTTAGTGTTGCTACCGATGCTACTACACCAGTTGTGCGGGCAACTGCAAGCATTGATCAGGGAGGCAATAAGGTGAAGGCAGAGGAGATCACCATCGCTGTCTAGGTTACATATGAGAAAGTGCGTAGAAGCTTCCTAGCAACACGACCGTTGACCGGGCGTCAGTGCCTGGTCAGACGGTGACGACAATCACAGGTCGTACACACAACGGCAAGGGTTTGGCTAGGAGACACAAGTCAAAGTGTCAGAATGCTTCAATATAGCATATGCAGAGAGAAATGACAACTGACAGGTCTAGGGCATAAACACCTGCCACGGCGCATGGCGGGTGTCGCATGCGGCAGTCCAAGAGCTGTCCTAAAACCGGCCCAAATCCACTGTTTTGGCCGTAACTCTGCGCACACATGTCAGAATCCTATGCCGTCTGAACCTAGATGTGCAGAATCAAAAGACAGACGCAGCGATTGGTCACATGCATGCATCCATTGACTGACAGCGAGTATACAATGCAAAAACATGCAAATGGGCCTCATGCCCAGTCCGCCGAAAGGCGCCTGCAAGACATAGAAGGCACAGCAAGGAGTCCCGGTGACATCTGGGGCTCTGGAACAGTGGTCGGTCAGCTCCAGACGGGTAGTCCGCCGCCTGTCGTCGCGCCGGTGTCACCAGGGCCGCCTGCCTCAGGGATCTGCACGAGTATGGACACGGCCGAGTGGTCACAGTAAACTGTACAGGAACGGCACAAAGCACAACACTCCCCCATGACCCGATGGTACGCATGTCCATACGCGTGCAGCACTGGTACAACCACATAGTGAGTGACACAGACAGATGAGACGGCAACGNGTGGTCGGTCAGCTCCAGACGGGTAGTCCGCCGCCTGTCGTCGCGCCGGTGTCACCAGGGCCGCCTGCCTCAGGGATCTGCACGAGTATTGACACGGCCGAGTGGTCACAGTAACCTGTACAGGAACGGCACAAAGCACAACACTCCCCCATGACCCGATGGTACGCATGTCCATACGCGTGCAGCACTGGTACAACCACATAATGAGTGACACAGACAGATGAGACGTCAACGTACATCCCACACTCAACCACTGTCACGCACGGGGCGAAGCCCAACAGAACGAATGGCCAGCAGGAACTTTCCGCGGGCAAGTGCCTTCGTCAAGAAATCAGCACGCTGCAAGTCAGTGCCAACCCACATGATGGAGATCACGCGTCGCTCCACAAGATCACGAACGAAGTGATGCTCAACCGCAATATGCTTTGTGCGAGCATGAAAAACACCAGAGTTCTCCGCAATGGCGAGAGCACTCTGGTTGTCGCAACACAGCACAATGGCGGGTACTGACTGCCCAGGCTCAAGAAACAAGCGCTGCAGCCAAAGTGCCTCAGCAGCCCCTGCTCCCAAAGCCACATACTCTGCTTCCGACGAGCTACGTGTGATGCAGCCCTGCTTCCCGCTTCGCGAAGACAAAGCGGTACCACCGAGCAGAAACACGTAGCCAGTGCGACTGCGCCCATCAGGGCTCCAAGCCCAGTCATTGTCAGTGTAGCCGTCAAGGACCACCGAACACTGTCGATGAAAGCAGAGTCCGAGATACGGTGTGGAGACCACGTACCGTACCACTCGCACAGCCGTGTGAAGAGCTCTCGCACGTGGAGCCTGCGAGAACTGAGCGAGGAGGTTGACGGCGAACGCGATGTCGGGACACGTGGTAGTGGCCAGGTACATCAGAGATCCGATAAGACGAAGGTACAATGTCACGTCCACTGTCTCCCCCAGCTGTGTAGGGTCATCCACCTTCAGGGCATCCTGCCCATCAGGTGTGAGTGGTGTGGAAGGAGTGGGCACTGCACCAAGGAGATCACTAAAGCGCTCCCCGACGACTCGTGCGTATCGGGCCTGATGCAGCAACAGTGTCCGATGTCTGCGATCTCGCACAATCTCCATTCCAAGAAACACCGATGCAGGACCGAGGTCCTTCACCCTGTAGGCGGTCTGCAGGAGAGCCTTGGCCTCCTTCACGGCCTCTAGCAATGGAGACGCGATCAGAAGGTCATCAACATAGACCAGGATGGCGGTAAACCGCTCGGGTGTTGGTAGGATGAAGAGTGAGGGGTCTGCCTCGCTTTGTACGTATCCTGCGCGAGTCAAGGTGCCAGTGATCTCCCGGTTCCAACACCGTGGAGACTGCTTGAGGCTGTACAAGGACTTGCGCAAGCGCCAGACCTTGTCACCGTCCTCAAAGCCTGGTGGCTGAGCCACGTAGATCTCCTCATCCAAAGAGCCATGGAGGAACGCATTGTTCACATCCATCTGGTGTACTTCCCAGTCATGCTGAGCTACTACACCAAACAGAGCTCGAGCTGAGGTCATGCGGCCGACAGGGGCAAAGGTGTCAGTGTAATCAACTCCCTCCATCTGAGAGAACCCCTTGACGACCAAGCGGGCCTTGTAGCGTTCCAGTGAGCCATCCGGCTTCACTTTCTTGCGAAAGACCCACTTGACTTGAATCCCCTTCCTCCCAGGGGGAGGTCGACCAGCTCGTAGATTCCTTGCTCTCGGATAGCGTGAAGCTCATCCTCGCAAGCAGCTCGCCAGGCATCAGCATCCTGCGATGAGAAAGCCTCCTTTAATGTGCCCGGGTCCGGTGCCATAGAGGGAGAACTCTGCGTGGCAAGTACACACGCCTCAGTGTCTGGCCTAACGGCCACGAGATCAGCTGCTACGTCACAGGCGATGTGGAACTCGCGAGTGACCAGGTCGTGCCCTATGGGGCACGCTGGGTGTACCTCTGAAAGCTCAGTGCGGACACTCAGGCCTAAGGCCTTTGTGCCTGGATCACCGCTCGCGATGCTGTGAGAGGAACGTCTGGGTCCGGAACCCGACGCTCGCTGAGCTTCAGAATCCAGTGGTCGAAGGCCACCACCGGGCTCACGGGAGTAACCGGAGGTCGAGGGGCGTACCTCAGGCTCAGGAACAGGTGGGACCACACAGAGAGGTACGACCATAGCTGGTGAGGGCTGAAACGAGGCAGTCGGAGATGCCGTGCGCAGAGATGCGTGTGTGGGGGACACTGAGCTGGGCATGACAGCGGACAAGGCTGGCTCGGACACTAAGACAGGAGTGTTAGCCGACGTAGAGACAGGAGTGAGCTGGGCTGGGTCAGACGTCAGAACAGGGGTGCCAGTGGACACAGATGGTGATGCAGATGGAGGCGTGGGAGCAGCGGTACCTGTGGGGTGCAAAGCAGGCTGGACAGGCGGAATCTCTGGACCAACGGCAATGATAGCCCGATCATCAAGTGCTGGAGATCGAGAGGGGACTCGAGCGGACACATCAGCCTGGCGAGAAATGGTCGCTGGCAAAGAGGTCTCCCCCGTCCGCCGAGGACCCTCACAGGAAGGGACATGAGCTGCAGAGAGCGCTGTGATCGAAGTCAGATCACAGTATGTGAGTGACTCAAAAAATAGCGCGTCACGGGACTCAATGACACGACGGCGAGTGGGGTCCCAAAAGCGCCAGGCCTTCGACCGCGGGGAGATGCCGATGAAGGCACACAAGCGACCCCGAGGGGAGACCTTGGACCCCTGCTGGTCCTCGGTGTACCACACGGAGGCCAGGGATCCCCAGACGCGTGCGAGACGAAGATCGGCACGGTGGCCAAACCAGAGCTCGTAAGGTGTGACATGATCCGGAAGCGGACCATGCGGGAGGCGGTTCCAGACCCAAGTCATGTAGGCGAAGCCCTCGAATGCGAAGGACCTCGGGAGACCGCACTCAGCCCGCATGGCGCGGACCGCATCCTCCATGGTGCGGTTCCAGCGCTCAGATACACCGTTCTGCTGTGGGGTAGTAGGACCGGAGACCTGGTGAAAAATGCCGTGCTCAGCAAAGAAGGAGTCTATCTCGCCGAGGAACTCGCCGCCGCGATCCGAGCGAAAGGTATGTAGTGTGTGGCGAGACTGACGCTCAGTCATCACGAGCCAGAGCCGAACCGCAAGTGCGGCGTCACTCTTCTGACGCAGACTGTAGACCCACCGCATCCGGGTGAAGTCATCAGTCAGCATCACAACATACCGGCCCCTCTCGGACAGCGACTCGACCGGGAAAGGACCGAGCAGGTCCGAGTGGACCAACTCGAGGGGCCTCAGCGCTCAGGAACGCGAATCACGGTAAGTGCACCGGTGCATCTTACCCTGAGCGCAAAAAAGACAGTCAGTCTTGGGTGGCTTCTCGAAAGAAGCCACGTCAAGACCAAGAGCGGGCTGTGTCCGGATGAGCTTCGACACAGTGTCGGAGCCCACGTGACACAGACGTCGGTGAAGCAACCGCTGGTGTTCTGGGGATAGAACACCAGTGACAAAGACGCGACCAGAGGAGGAGGGAGAGCAAGGGGAGGAGGGCCGAGCAATGCGGTACAGGTCATCTACGACTGAAGCACGCAGGACAATGCTACGGGTGTCAAGAGCAGTCACAGTTACTGAATCAGCGGTATGCTCAACGAAGAGACCCATCAGAGTGCAGGCACGCACAGACAGCAGACTAAGCTCAAGATCAGGCACAAACAGCACGTCAGAGAGATACAAGGGGCCAGACGGACCATCAAAGCATACAACCCCAACACCGTGAACCGATAAGGACTGACCAGAACCTGTACGAACAGAACGGACAGTCGTGACAGGACCAAGTACCACAAAGTCACTACGACGACACGTCATGTGGTGGGTGGCACCGGAATCGATGATCCAAGTGCCACCGGAGTCACGACTAGTGGACGTCACTGTACAACGAGCAATGGAACACTCGGCATCAGAGGGACGCTGAGCCGTCAGTGCGAAGGAACGCCGTACATCACGAAGGTGAGACTCATGAATCTAGTCAGTGTAGTCAGGCCCATCATCATCACATGCGGACTGTGCTCCCCCACACGTGTCATCACGAGTCACGAGGATGGACGAACAAGCAGTCTGTGACCCACTCGACGATGACAACACACTCGCAACTCCCTGAAAGCGAAGCGCCAGAAGATGACGAAGCTCGGCGATGGTGCGGTCACCTGGATCACTGCTGCTTGCCGGTGAGGATGCAGGAACAGCTACACTCGTAGTCGCCGCGCGTCCAGAAGAGTGTGCGATCGACGTGCCGGACACGGTGCGAGCAGCATGGGCAGCCTGAAGTCCGCGAGTGATGCGCTCCCAGTCGAGCGGCTGCTGGCACTCGGTGTACCGATGGGCACCTCCACAGTTGTAGCAGTGCACGGAACGGCCACTGCTACCACTAGATGACGATCGCTGTTGACCCGATCCGCGCTTCCTATTCTTCTTCTTCCCCTGGGCAGCTGCTACAACGCCCTACGTCTGCGTGGGTGTAGACGGGGTCGAAGAAGAGGAGGAAGATGAGGTCGTGATGGAGGTAGGTGAGGGTGACTGCAGGAGGGAAGATGGTGGTGAGGCGAGGACTGCTACAGCGAGGGAAGTCTCCTTATGTGCTACTGCTGCCTCGCGGGCCGACGTCACCTGGAGGAAAAGCTGATGGGTCCAAGGGAGCAGCTGAAGGGTGGCTGAGAAAGGCTCGAGAGCAGCGTCGCTGTACCGTGTGAAGATGTCGGTGTACTCCAGGCGAACTCCGAGCATGATCGTCCGAAGCACCCACAGCTGTGTGCCCCTTGAGGTCCCCAGACGCGTGTAGATACGCATGGCACGTCGCCAGTAATCCGTTGCATGCTCCGAGGGTCCCTGACGGAGCGAGTGGAAAGCACAAATGTGTGACGCACGCGTGGCGTGCGTCTCTGCGGCCAGTAGGGACAACGCTAGATCCCAGCCTCCACGAGGATCAGCTCCGGTGCCTGTGCCAGCCTCGCCGAGGAAGGGACGAAATATTAACGACAGTCTCGCGTGGCATGGCGTAGAGAAGCCCTCGCATGGCCCGGGCTGCTGTCAGCACCTGTGCTGGATCTTTAGACTGGTATGGGCTGTGGTAGTAAGGCCAAACTCCCTCAGAAGTGGCCCACACCTGAAACAGGATCTCCCAGCAGTCAAATCCATCATCGCTGATGTACCGTGGAGGTGGTGCCTCAAAGTCCTTTGGCTGCCGCTCCGTGGGGAGAGCAGCCGCAAGCTGAGGAGGGCGAGAGACGGGAAAAACTCCTGGAAGGGGGTGATCACCGCGGAAGTCAGGTGACGGTCGTATCAGGGACACGGGTGGAGGTCGGATACCCGTCTGCAGCTGACGAAGGCGCTCCTGTAGAAGACGAATCTCCCGCTCCTGGGAGTCATCCTTGAAGCCTGGCATGAATGGCTCGTCATCAAGGAGGTCCGCAGGTGGTGGGGAAACCACACCAGGAGGTGAAGCAGGCGGGGCACCTGTCACGGGCACCTGAGCCGAGTGCTGGGTGGAGGCCGCAACGCCGGCAGCTCCCTCAGAAATCCGCGGAGGAGCCGTGGACTGAGCGCGTAGGAGCTCAGTCAGCGTGCGGATCGCGTCAGTCTGCTCTCGCTACAGACGACGCATCTCCTCCTGCTGGCTCGCAGGTCCTTAATGGCCTGCAAGCGAGGGCTCAATACCCCTGAAGAAGAGGAGGAGGGATCACCTGGTCCCTTGTCCTTGTCGTCGGGCGAACTCATGTCGCCGCTCACTATGAGACGACAGGTCAAGTTTGCCGGATTTCAAAACCATCTGCGTTTCTCGGAGAGTTGAAACGCTGGCAACTTTTGACTTTTCGGTTGAAAATTTGGCGAAGTGTAATGCTGACGTCAGCAAGTGGTTGCTGACGTCAGCACCACCTGATGACGTCAGCAACCAACAATGCTGACGTCAGCTCGTCCCCTGCTTTTTTTTGTTTGTTTTTCCCTTGTCACGGTTCTGCCGCTGCGCGGTGGCGCGCGGCAGCTCCGCGGAAGCTGCGCAGCAGCTTCCGCCCAGCTGCTGCTGCAGCTGTGCTGTCAGCTGCAGCAGCAGCTGCGTAGCTACGTGTGCAGCGGTGGCAGCAGCGGCTGCGCTGCTGCTGCTGCTGCACGCGGCGGCTGCTGCTGCGCGCGGCGCTGCTGCTGCGCGCTGCAGCTGCTGCTGGCTGCCGCCGCCGCGCGCTGCTGCTGGCTGCCACCATCGCGCGCTGCTGCTGCTGCCACTGCTGCCCTGCTGCTGCCGCCGCGATTGCCGCTGCTGCTGCTGTGCCGTTGCCGCTGCTGCACTGCTGCTGCCGACGCCGCTGCTGCGCTGCTGCTGCCGCCGCTGTTGCCACGCTGCTGTGGCGGCCGCTGCTGCTGCGCTGATGCCACCACCGCCTCTGCTGCTGCTCCTCTGCTACTGCGGCTGTGGGGGGAGTGGCCGCTGCACGCACCGCAGCCGCCACACGCCTCTGCGTGGCGGTACGCGCCGCTGCTGCTGCCTGAGCAGGTGCGATCTCACGTGGTGGGTGGAGTACGCGGACGTCGACCAGACGTCTCCAACAGGTCCCAGAAGGTCTGCTGCAGCGGTGACTCTCACTGCTGCTGCTATGCTACGTCTCTGCTGCGCAGCTTTGTGAGAACCGTCTCACTGCTCTGATACCATGAGAAAGTGCGTAGAAGCTTCCTAGCAACACGGCCGCTGACCGGGCGTCAGTGCCTGGTCAGACGGTGACGACAGTCACAGGTCGTACACACAACGGCAAGGGTTTGGCTAGGAGACACAAGTCAAAGTGTCAGAATGCTTCAATATAGCATATGCAGAGAGAAATGACAACTGACAGGTCCAGGGCATAAATACCTGCCGCGGCGCATGGCGGGTGTCGCACGCGGCAGTCCAAGAGCTGTCCTAAAACCGGCCCAAAACCACTGTTTTGGCCGTAACTCTGCGCACACATGTCAGAATCCTACGCCGTCTGAACCTAGACGTGCAAAATCAAAAGACAGACGCAGCGACTGGTCACATGCATGCATCCATCGACTGACAGCGAGTATACAATGCAAAAACATGCAAATGGGCCTCATGCCCAGTCCGCCGAAAGGCGCCTGCAAGACATAGAAGGCACAGCAAGGAGTCCCGGTGACATCTGGGGCTCTGGAACAGTGGTCGGTCAGCTCCAGACGGGTAGTCTGCCGCCTGTCGTCGCGCCGGTGTCACCAGGGCCGCCTGCCTCAGGGATCTGCACGAGTATGGACACGGCTGAGTGGTCACAGTAAACTGTACAGGAACGGAACAAAGCACAACAACATAGGTAGTCATTGCCGAGACGGGTCGTAGATGAGAGGCACTGGCGTAGCATCTTCTGCCTAGCTAGGAACGTATGTTGCTACTACTATGGATGTTGCTACTGTTGCTACCACTACTACTGACAAGATGTCACTTGCCGCGGCTCACGGCAAGTGACACACGCGCAGTGTCAATTTGTCCTAAAACCGGCCCAAAACCACTGTTTTGGCCATAAACCTGCGCACAAGTATTCAAACGCATCATTGTCTCAGCCTAGAGATGCAGAATCTTGAGCCGAACACTATGACTGGTCACACGCAC
Organism: Penium margaritaceum; assembly: GCA_023375785.1. Classification (NCBI taxonomy): domain Eukaryota; kingdom Viridiplantae; phylum Streptophyta; class Zygnematophyceae; order Desmidiales; family Peniaceae; genus Penium; species Penium margaritaceum. The sequence goes on along the minus strand of SZWC01007283.1, from coordinate 36,277 downwards.
AAGTCCAACATTGATCGGTGGAGAGACAATGCAAAACATGCAAATCAGGCTCGAGAGCCAGTCCACCGAGAAAACTCCAACGTGTGTAGAAAAATCGGAAAGGACCTAGGCAAGCACCTAGGATGTCATGGCAGCTGTCTGGCAGCTACTGGTGCATGGAGCCACCACTCGTCGGTGCTCCGGCGCCAGCTGCGTCCGCAGCGGGGATCATGTCGCTGTGCTCTCAAGTACTGCTGCTCCATATCTCCAGTGCCGGGTATACGGATGATGACTACAGTCGTCGCTCGTGACGGGTGGAAGCCACGCAAACCAACACTCTCAGCCACCATCATACCAACATGATGTCGCCTTTGTTGAGCAAGTGAGTTCCTTGATAGGACGTCTCAAACTCTATGCTTGTTTTGGCGTTTGTCAACTTCTTTTATGGTGATGCATGTGGGTGAAGTCAAGAGGTCACTCGCATGGTTGCACACCCCACACCAACACCCGAGTGCAACTCAAGAAGCCGGGAACACTTTGCAATCCTACTCTTCGCACAACAGCAACTTTTCCAAAGTCAGTTTCGAACAGTTGAGACTTCCTTTGACTACCTTTCGGCTGTTTTACATCATGCATAGATGGCAAAGAGTTGGACGTCACCATGTCCCTTGACCAACCTAGAGATTGAGTCTAGAGGTTTTGGCTTGGGAGCGAAACTTGACGCCCAACTAACTAGAGAAGGCCGATCGCTGCGCATCCCATCCAATCTGGCCTCCAGCATATTGAATCATCCCC
>SZWC01007283.1:9987-23370 GCA_023375785.1 Penium margaritaceum | reverse complement strand
GGGGGGGGGGGTTGTGGAGTTTTCATGGTGGGTCGAAGACTCCTCATGTGTTCAAAGGGAGCCTGCAAGGCACCGTTTCCACCGGGCCTAACAACTGCCCGCACATATGTATAACACTATAACCCCAAATGCAATTTGGGGCTAGGTTTTGTTACGACCGAGACGTACACCAGTCCCTAATCTTTCCAAGTGGGTATTTTTGTCATTACAAAAGTAGTCCATTGCGCGTCGAGACCTCGATTTTCACTCCTACGGTCGAGGACAATTCAGCCAACTGCCCTCGACCTCCGACGAACCTTCTCGAACTTTTTGTCAACTCCGACCACTTTCGAGAATCGTCGACAGAAGTGTCACAACCTTTCGGTCGACTTCTCGACACATCGAGACAAATCTTCATTTATAAATATGCATCTCACATCTTCTCCATCGATCCTCGAAGCTGTTGGTTTATGTGTCAAGTCTGACCTTGAGACCTCTGGCCTTACTGCACACCCACCACACATGCGCAATTGATTGACCAGAGGAGAGACTGTACTCCAAGCTGGACCCTTCCGTCGGCATATGCTCTCGCCGAGCAATCTGCTTCATCCAAATACAGCAAGCAGCTCCATTCTTGCAGGTCCTCCCCTCTCAAGCATGCTTAATGTTTTTGATTTGTGCTTGCTGAGCCTGGATGAAGTTGGGTCATCGACCCAGACTAGTTTCTGCTAGTGTCTAGGACAAAACTCAAAATAATTCTATGAGCACGTTGTGGTTCGAACCACGGGCTCGAAGGGGAGCTAGCGAAAGCGAGCTCGTTGCTCGCTCGCTCGCTCCTCGACGAGTATCACTACGGTGAGCCGTGACCCGGCCTGTTCATTTCGTTGCTTCTGTGACTTCGTGACTCACTCGGGCCACTCTATGTGCCATGGCTGTGAACCTGTCATGGTGAACAGCTACAGTCTCTTGCTCTCTTGCACCCACGCAGTCTAGCATCACCTACTGGTATAAGATCGGATAGCGTGAACAGCCAACGGTCCTACTAGTCCCGCTGCCATCGTACCCCGCCATTGCCGCCATTGCTCCCACCGCCGTCGTCGCATGTACATCTACACGTACCGCACAGTAGGAGCGAGCATTGGTCTCTCTTACCTCGACTACACACAGGAACGCTCTCGACCACGCTAGACCCGCAAACGCAAGCACATTCGCTGGCTAATCCATGGGGCTTAACAGAGCCCCGTGAACGTCTAGCAACACATCACCCCCGCAGCAGTCTGTCTTCCGCAGCTGCATCTGCGAGGGTCGAAGTTGTTTCTTCAACTGCCTAAGCCCCAGCATCCCCGCAGCAACACCGCACATAGCGGTTGTGGTGGTTGTTTCTTCTTCCACCGCCAAGGCTCCTCCCAACGCCTCTCCATAGCAGTGGTGGTGGTGACAGAGACTCACCTCGCAGCTGCACCCTAGTTTTGGCCTGCAGCCATCGCCCCGTTCGTCAGACGTCACCGCCTCCAAGACACCACTACATTGGTGGCGCAGTCTGCCACGCTAGGGTCCCACGACGGCCCCGGTGCTTTGCCCCCCGGCCATTTCTACGAGGGACATGCTACACGTCGCCACTCGCGCTCGCGCTCTCGCTCGCGTCGTGGTGGGGGGGTCACACCGCCGCCGGCTCTTCACAGTCGCACCACTCTTTAGTAAGCGTCTCCCATTCACTTCTCCCGCTATGGATCCGCCATCTCGTGGCATCGCTGCTGAGGCCTTCTCCCTTGCTTCCCTATATTCGAGATTTCTGGAGGATACCATTGCCTTCTCAGACACGCTCACGCGCGCAGCTGCCGCAATGATAGACGCTGCAGCTTTGACTGTACCCTAAAAAACTTTGATTTCGACGATAACTATTTTTCCCTCCATCGAATTTCGTCGAAAACAAACTTTCGTCGAATTCATAGGTACTACCGAAATAATTCCAAAATAAAATAGTCGAAATCAAGGTACCACATCCACATTTTGAGTTTTTAGGATCCTGGGTTCTTTACCATTGGTTTCTAGGTGCAAAAAAGAGTACATTTGGATTAAGTGGTCTACAAAAGCATTTCGACGACCTGCTCATCAGTTCATTCCCACGTTTGCTATGTACGAGCCTTGTAAGCTCTGTTGCACCGGGACCGACAAGTCGTGCCACGCGACACGCACAAATGTATACGCGCCATCAACGGACATTTGACCGTTCAAAAAACACGCGCTCGAAAGATTACGAGACTTTGACATTCGTCGAAAAGAAATAACTGTCCCCATAAGATAATCGAATTCAACGTATTACCCCCCAACTTTCATCGATTTTAAACGTGCCACCTATATAATTTGAAGCCGGTAAAAAACTCATCGAATTAATTATGCTTCGGGTCAATAATCGAATTCAAAGTTTTTTAGGGTAGCTACATTTGTAGCAGTTGCACGGTCCGCCCGTGCTCCAATCGCTACATCCGTTGGCAGGGCCACCGAAGCCTACACTAAGGAAACGGTGGTCATTGGTCCCATAACCACAGTAGCTGCAGACATCGTCACCCAGGTCACAGCACCCACGGTAGCCGTTGCATCAGCTGTAGTATCATCAACATCTGCCAAAGCCAGTGTTGCATCCTTGATGCGCACCTCGACTGCTGCCATCGTGACATCTGTAGCATCTTCTCCATCGGTCTCCTCCAGCATTGCCATCACCCTTGTCTCCTCCGTAGCTGTCCTCACTACTCTCAGTGTTGCTTGTCTCACAGGCCTTCTCATCCTTACTGTCCCTGTTGCTGCGATAGTGTCTGTCTTGGCAGCAACCTCCGTTGCCACTGTACCTCCACTCCTCTCCTTCTTACGCAATACGTCCCTGCCCGCAGCCTCGTGAGCTGCTTCTGCGCTTGGCCCTGTACTGCCTGCTTGTTTTCCTCTCTCTCTACGGTGTCTTGTCGTGTCTGACTAGGGGTGGGTTTTCCTGAAGCATCCCCTTTACGTGCCGAAGACATTCCCATTTTTTCCACGCCCACTGGGGCGGGGGAAACTCTGCCGAAATTCTTCCGACAGATTCTCGCAGTCATCACCATGCCTGGTGACAACAAGTCAGTCATTGTTGATCTGCAACATCAGCTGAACCTCGCTCGCGAGGCTCAGCGTGAGGCAGAAGACCGCCTCAAAGTCGCCAATGACAGTCGCGTTGCCTTTGCTCATGAGGTCGCCGCCATTGTGCTCAAGCGCCTCCTTGTTGCATCTGTCTCTCTCATTGGCTCTCTTGCTGGATCCTCCTCTTCTAAATCTGCTAAGAACACCGCTATCGTCTCACCTACCAACAACTCTCCTGCTGCCGCTTCTGCCGCTCCCACACGTCAGTATGACTTCTTTTCCCAACCTCCAGTCCTGGCTGCTGGGCTAGTCTTCTTCTCGTGGGAGACGCGCTTCAGCGCCCGTGCTCAGGGAGAACGCCTATGGGAATACTATCTCCTAGCAGTGGCGTCCTTCACGCCTGTCACTGATGAGTCCGCCCGCGCAGTCCGCATCCTCAAAGCTGTTGCGCCCGAAGCGCTTGTCAATGACGTTGGCACATACAATACTGATCGTGCTGCTCAGCGGCTGGCTGACCTAGTGGGTGCGTACACCATGTTGCGCCACTGCTCCATCGTCACCGGCCACGCCGCCCCAAGCGCACTCGCCGTGCATTTCAACACGCTCCTTATGCGTGTGGACGAATCGGCTGATGAGTACTTGGCGCATGGACCAGTGTTGACTTCGACTTCCGACTTGCCAGGATCAAGTCGGAGTCGCCAAGTCGAACCACATCGACGTGGAAGTCGACTCGACGTGGCACTATGCGCACACCAGAAAAGTCTCCAAAAGAAAACCGAGACGGGGAGGGAGTTCAGATCCCTGTCAAGCCCACACTCGATAAAAAAATTGGGCCCTTCTTGGTGTACGGCACCAAAAGGAGGATTGCCCATGCAGGTGGCAACATACCACCCGCTGGCATCTCCAGTCCGATTGGTGTATGTGCTGGCAGCCAGCACATACACCAATCATGTTGTATGCAGTGGTACTCGAGGCTGCCAGTCCATCAGTGGAATGTTCCTGGACAGCAGCACCTTATCCAATGAACCTACCCCCCCTCCTCTCTAGCCAATGTGGCAAATTGACTAGCCGGTGGACTCTGGATGGAGATAGGAAACCCTCGTTCATCACTTAGTCACTCTAACCACAGTCGCCATCGCCCACGATGGCGACTGTGACTGCTGTCATTGCTGCAAGGCCATCTGTTCTTACTTGGGACTTTCTCACCATTGCCTTAAGCAAGTTCTTCCGGCCATGTCCTACCCAGTCCGGCTACCGAGGTTTCTGGTGTGGAGCATGTGGAAAATCATTCTCTGGCAGGTGTGACCGCATGCGCGGCCACTTTAGTGCTGCCGTTGGAAATGGTGCACGCTTCAAGACTCTGCCGGCGCTTGCCCGTGCGCTGTTGACACCTCCATCCGGACCCATCCTGGACAACTTCACCCCTGGTGATGAGAAGTTGCACAATGGTGAAGGAGAATCATGGGGCACCAAGGAAAAGCCCGTCAATTGGGTGGAGCTGGTTAACCAACACAAGCGCAAGGCCGCAAGAGAGGCTGCTGGTATTGGCGACACCGACACTACCAGCGATGTGCAGCACCAGCAGCAGTAGCAGGAGCAATAGAAGCGGAGGGCCAACGTTGCACTTGCACCCATGATTGCCTCCATCCGGAGAGGCGCACCGACCTCGGCTGCATCTCTCAACTCCTCCCGCTAGACGTTGATGTCCGAGCACATTGCTAATGTTTCCAACGCACAGTGCCAACGCACCATTGTGAAAGTCATGGCAAAGTGTGCACCGCCAATCTCTTGGTGCCGAGAAGCGGTGGTGCATGAGCTGGTGGAGGATGCACGCCGCACTAACACATCCTTCCGGCTGCTGGCAAAGGACCGGGTCACCAAAGAAATCCTCTCACACCTGGACCAGGAGCTGGCGGACATGGAAGCTCCACTTCGAGATGGGTGGGACATTTTTGGTGTGTTGCTCGGTGTTGACGAGTGGAGTGACATTCAGATACGGCCGGTCTACTTGGCCATGGCAACGAATACCGAGGGGAACCTCCCACCTTTTCTGCCGAGATGCAAGCGGTTTGGTCGGGGATACAAACCATGTTGCTGCTGTGATTGACCAGGCATTACAGGAGGTTGGGCCGCAGAGAGTGGTCATGGTCATTACGGACAATGCATCTGTGAACAAGAAGTCTTACGCGGCACTGACTGCAAAGTACTCGCATGTGTTTTTCACTCACTGCATCGTACACAGACTTGATCTTGTGCTCAAGGATGTTGGAAAGATAGAGTGGGGGAGCAATCTGGTGGCAAAAGCAAAGAAGATTGTCACGTTTTTCCGTAACAAGGACTTTTTGCGGTCATGATTGAAGGAAGAGTCTGGTGGAAAGGTGCTGCTGCCCACTGCTGCCACGCGCTTTGCCTCTGTTCACCGCATGCTGAAGCGGCTATTGCTTTTGTGTGAGGTTCATGGAGAAGATGGTGAAGAGTGACAAGTGGAGGGACATTGGGAAGGGCCGGGATCCAAGGGCAAATCAGAAGAAGAAAGAGGTGCACAAGTTGGTAGGGTTGGGGGTGTTCTGGGTTCAGGTGAAGGCGATGGTCAAGTTGATGACTCCCATTGTCATTGCTCTCAGGAAGGCTGACTCCACTGGTGGCACTGCTGGCATTGTGTACGAGGCATTGCTTGATTGCACAGATTCTGTCCGCAAGCTCGGAGTTGCTNCGGAAGTTGGTAAGGTTGGGGGTGTTCTGGGTTCAGGTGAAGGCGATGGTCAAGTTGATGACTCCCATTGTCATTGCTCTCAGGAAGGCTGACTCCACTGGTGGCACTGCTGGCATTGTGTACGAGGCATTGCTTGATTGCATAGATTCTGTCCGCAAGCTCGGAGTTGCTCGAGGGCGCCGCCGTGCTGCGTGCAACCCAACATGGGTGAAGTACGTCCTAGAGCGCCTAATCCATAGGTGGACGACGCAGATGAACTGCCCCATCTTCGCAGTAACACAGCGCGTGCACCCGCAACACCTTGGGCACAAGTTTGATGGAGATGAAAAGATTGTGAAGGCGTGGAACACGGTGGTGGCGGCTTTGGTGCCAGAAGCAGAACAAGAGCAGATGACACTGAGATGGATTTGAGAATGCCCGAGTCACAATTGACCTGGATTCGGCAAGGATGTTGAGAGGGCCAAAGTAGCCGCACAGCAGGTGGTTTCTGGGGACTTGCCCGTCTTTTGCTGGCATGCCCGCCATATGACACGGTTGCCCGTGCTGCGTTCCTTTGCTATGCGCCTCTTGGCACAGCCCTGCAGCTCTTCAGTCAATGAGAGGGTGTTCAGCAAGCACCAACTGGTGCAAACAGCACGGCGCAACCGTCTCCACATGAAGACTCTGGTGCTACTAGTTAGGGTGAACGTGAGGCTGACGAAGCTGTACGGAAAGACCAAGGCAAAGCAGCTGACTGCGGACATTCAGAAGTTGGTGGAGGAGGATCCATGTGAGAGCGGCAGCGAGGATGATGGAGACATCGAACCTGACAATAATGTCATAGAGGTGGGAGCATCACGCTGGGATCCAGCCATTGCCGATGCAGGTGGTGGTGATGAGGCCGATGGTGGTGCTGCTGGTGCAGGAGTGCAAGAGTGGGGCATTGAGGCTGGCAGGGGCGAGGCATCAGAAGGTGATGATGATGACGACGACGATGATGACCCGGAAGAGATGGAAGAGGAGGATGAAGATGGTGACAGTGAGGGTGACAGTGAGGATGAGGAGGAATCAGGACCATGATCTCCACAGGAGGAGTTGTAACGTGTGATGCACTCAGGTGTTCGCAAATACACACCGTTGGAGACGCCTCTAGTGCAGGCTACAGCTGGAAACATTGAAGCTGCAACAACTACTTCTGCAGCAGCTGCTTCTACAGCAGCTACTCCATCTTCTGGGACACCCTCTTCTGCTGTGACAAATACTGCAATTGCATCAAAATCTATTGTTGCTAGCACAGGCCGCCCAAAGAGGACTAAGAAGAAAGCATATGCTTGGAATGTTTCATGAGTTTCAACTTCTCCTTTCATGTGTTCAGTGTTGCTCATTGACTCTTGATTTCTCCTTGTTCACCTTTGCATAGCATTAGACATTCTATTCATATAAAAAAGTATTTTAGACTTTATGAAACATGACATAATGTGATAATGTGCATGAAATAATGTGACATAATGTGCAACAAGCCAGCCAACATAGGTTTACACAATGCTGTGGACGTTGATGTCCACACAAAAAGCAGAAGTGTCATAGCTTTGGGACAACTTGGTGAGGCTGAGCAAACCGACTTAACATGTTTTAGACAAGAAACATCTGGTTTTGGATGCATGGGGACTCTGACCGAGGAAAAATGAGGAGAATGACTTGGATTGCAAAACCGACTTGATGACTTAGACCACGAGAGAACGACTTTTGACTTTCGACGTGCCGACTTAACATCGACTTCGACTTGGAGAAGGCATCATGGGCGTGGCCTCAAATTGCTCCGCGAGCTCGATGGTGCTACATCACAGTACCTGTCAGCAGTGCTAACAATCGTCAACGGGTTAATTCCCGAGCTGTCTGATCTCCTCCGCGGCGTCAAACCAATTGAGCTGCAACGCCTCGCATCCCAGCTCATGCCTCCGAGGTCACCACCTTGCGTTGGTGCTCTTTGGGACATCACCACTGAGCACCTTGCTGCCTAGTGGACGAGTCTGCAGAACAAACGTCTCCACCATTGCAGGGGTCACCGCTGTCACCACTACCTCTTCATCCTCTTCTTCCTCCTCATCCTCCAGTGTTGCCTCCACTTCCACGTCCTCCTCCACGGCTACAGCCCTTGCCTCTCAGGGTTGTGGCCGCGGCCGGGACAAGGGTCACGACAAGAGGAAGCCCGCTGATACAACCTCCTCTTGTATCCTTAGAGAGGTGGTGTGCTTGAACTGCGCCTCTTCCGAGCACTCAGCTCGGAAGTGCCCCGCACTGCCCGATGACATGCGCCTTGTCCGTGCCATGCGTGCCCACTGGGCACAATCCAACGGTTCCATCTCCTCTTCCACGACCAGTATCGGCTCCGGCTCCAGTACGTCGTTCCGGCAGACCGGTTCCTTTGCTCAGGTGTACTCCACAACTGGCGTCCTCTCCGCCCCTCCGCCGCCACCGTACCCCTGGGGTTGGCGGCCGCCGTACTGCGCACCCGTCTATGCCGTCCCACTGTCTCCCGCCTACTTTGCTCCCCCATGGATGCCTCCTCCCTTGAGGTCTCCTACTCCGTCGTCAGTGCCATTCGTCGACGGCGGGCACCAGCTGGAGCAGTCTCTTCTGCAGCATCTCCATCTTCACGATCACGGAGGTGAGAGTGTTTTTGCATTGGCCAGAGGTCCCTCCTGTCAAACTGACATTGTTCTCCATGAGGACCCCCCCGGTCACGTCCTTGAGTCCCTGTCTGTGTATGTCCCGTGGGTTGAGCATTGGCAGTCCTTCGTCCTCCCGCACCGTCTCAGAACCTATGACTCGTCCTGTCCCCCTGTCGGTATTGTTGCCACGTGTGGTGTCCTTCCCCGTACTTGTGTCACTGGTGGCTTCTGGGTCCTTGACTCTGGGGCCACCCACCACATGACGTCTGATTGTGCCTCCTTCGTCTTGTTGGGTCCTGCTGGTCCTGTTCGCTTCGTACGCACTGGGTCTGGCCAGTTGCTCCTCGTTCAGGGTGTGGGTGTTGTCCGCTTTGTTAGTCCCAGTTGTGTGCTGCTCTTGCCCGACTTTCTGTGCGTTCCCTCCTTGGAGCTCAGTCTACTGTCCATGACCTCACCGGACGATCAGGGCATGGATATCTCTGCTAGTCAGGGGGTTGGTACTGTCCGTCTCCTTCCTACTGGTCGTGTTGTTCTTGAGGGTGTCAAGTGTGATAAGCTTTACCGTGTCCCCTTGCTTGTACCCCCTTCCTCCTCTGTTGGCTCCTCTCTTGTCCATGTCACTCCTTCTCTCTCCCCTGACTACGCTCGGCTCTTGCATCATCGGCTTGTCCATGTTCATACTAATGTTGTTACTAGCATGCTTTGCCTCCAACCTACTCTTGGTTTGTCTTCGTCCACATTCCTGCCTGCTCGCCCTTCTGACAGTTTGGACTGTGCCCAGGGCAAGATGCATTGCTCTCCTTCTACAATTTCTGATTCACAGGTGTCCCACTCCCTTCATCTTGTCCATGCTAATGTCATGGGTCCTCTTCCCCATGAGTTCCTTGGAGGTGCTGGGCGGTGTGTTCTGTGCTTGACGAATGACTTCTCTCGTTCTCATTGGAGTTTTGCTCTTTGTCAGAAGAGCGATGTCTGCTCGGTCCTTGAATCCTGGCTTCTCCAGGCTAAACGATCGTATCAGCGGTCCCTCTGTGTCTTTTGTAGTGACCGCGGTGGTGAATTCCTTGGTCCCACCGCTCGGTTCCTAGAGTCAAGAGGGGTGTGTCTGGAGACGTCCGCTCCATACACACCCCAACAGAATGGGGCCTCGGAACGCTCGAATTGGACCCTCACAGATGGTGTTTGCGCCCTCTTGACTGAGTCCAGTCTCCCCCCTCTCGTTGCCTTCGAGGCAATGAGTTACATGACCTAGGTCTGAAACCGTGTTCCCCACGGTCCCTTCCCTCGCACGAACACTCCGTTCAAACGCTGGTATGGTACTCATGCCGACCTCCATCTCACTCATGTATGGGGTAGCATCGTGTCCGTGTGGCTCCCCAAGGACCTTTGCGAGGGTAAACTCTCCCTTCGCAAGTGCCTCTGTCCTTTCCTGGATGTCTTCTCCCAGTCCAAGGCCTGGCGCTTCCGGGATCCGAAGCGCCAGCGAGTTGTCAAGTCTCGTGACGCCGTGTTCTTTGAGTCCCTCTTTCTTCGTGACTTGAGTTGCTATACACCCTCTGGCGTCTTGTCCCCGCTCTCTCGTTTGAGGGGGGAGGTTGGTCATAGTGTCTCTCTAGCTCCTACAGTCCCATTTTCCAGGCTAAATAGGATGCACTGACGTAAGATTTAGTACTCTTTGGATGCTTGTCTGTTGCTCTTTTCATCGACGCTTGGGTCTTTGCGAGCGTCTTGCGAGTCACATCCTGAATACTTCAGATGTTTTATGACTAGATATTGCCTTTTGGTATGCTGAACAATCTCTACAAACCTACTGGAGTTGCTGGCGATGTGCCGTTAACAACCTCTGATGGAATTTTGCCCATCCCTACGGAGGCTGCAGCGTTTTATGCGATGATGGCGATAAGTAGCTTGACCGCCCATTCAATGCCATGAGGCTTGTACAGAGTTTGAAGTAGTTGTTTAAGTGCCTGATTGGATTCTATCCACCAGTCTAGGGATGGAAGGCCATCAATAGCTAGATCCATCTGCCATAGCAAGTCATTAGCTCCCAGCATAATCCTCTGTTAATGAGGTTGGCATCCTTAACACTGGTGATGGAAGAGGGAATGTCGTATGATATAACGACGTTGTTGAGGAACACTCAAAACGTTTCCTTTGTAGTGACAGTTGTCATTGTTGGGATGAAGTGTGACATCTTTGAGAGAGTTTGAACACGACAAGTATTGTATCAATCCCTCAAGCGTCATGGGCAAAATATCACAAAGTGCATGCAGATGTCTTACCATGGTTTTCTTGGATACTGTTAGCACTTGCAGCAAACTTGGGGGATTTGTTCATCTGGAATGGCGTTGACATGGCGTTGACACACTCCACACACCTTGTACTTGTTTTTGATATCGCTTTGCATCGTGTTCCAATACCAATGCTTTTGAGTCTTTTCATTGTCTTTTCCACCTTAAACTTTCCACCTGGATCGGTTTCGTGACACGACTCGAGTAACATCCATTGTAGCTTGTTCTTGGATGGAAGGAGAACCTGAAGAGTGAATCATAGTTGTCAAACCATAAATTTGTTTTTTGTACCCGTTTGACTCATCGTAACCCTTCGTGAACAGCCTGTTCAAAGGTATGAGTCTTATTCAAAGAGTAACGTGTTGATCTTGGCAATCAGATCCGGTCGCCGACTAAGGGAATCCACTGGATTTTTCTTTCCAGGACGGTATTCAATGTCATTTTTTAACTTGGACTTGAGGAAATCCATCCATCTTGTTTGCCAACGGCGAAGAGTTTTTAAACATTCATATGTATGGTGATCGGTACGGACAACGCATCGTCGATATTGTAGATAGCGCCACCACGTCATGAACACATGTACAGCCACATACATCTCCTTCTCATTCATTTCATAATTCTTGAAGGAAAACTGCTACAATTTCTCTATTAGATGTATAGATGGCCGTGATGTAGTCAACCGTTGGATCTGTCAATCGTAAGGTGGGCAATGAGGTGGGAGTGCTTCTCAAAGAGTTAAACACTTCTTGATTTGTCTCCCAAACTCCATTCGATGATTGTTTTCAGATCGGACAAAGGCGCTAACACCAGGACGTAGTCCCTTATCAATAGATGGTAGTACTTGTAGGATCCCAAAATTACGTAGAAGTCCTTAAGGCTGGTGGATGTTGGCCAATGAGTAATTGCCTCCAATTGTGTTGGGTTTATTATCATGCCTCTACTGCCAATCAAATGATGACCGAAGTTGGATTTTTTTGCATAGTTTGTGTTTGTTAAATGTAGAGGAAAGAAATCCCCCAAAATAAACTTAGTCGACAATTGAACCTGATGGCAAAGATCAATACTCTATGAATTGAGTAAGACCCATGAGTGGAGTGACAAGTTCCATGTGGCTCTAAAATACATTGTGGCTACAAAAGGATAAACTGTTGTTTGGACACATCATACCGTTCCTTCAACTATTGATTACTTGGATTGCGCACAAGGCAGTGGTCTCTAATCTCATGTGCATGCCTCCAATCCATAACGATCGTGCCCTAATCTCTATTGATTTCATGGGACTGTTTTTAGCAGATTTTATTGGTCATGGTTGTTATTTCCTCTGTCTCACAGGGTACTCTTAAGGAATATTATGTTCAGATGGCATCGCATAAGACTATGAAATTGCACAGGGGTACAATGAAGGATGTATCTCTCCAATACATGTTGTGACCTATAGATAGGTGCTATTATCTTGAGTGAATGAGCAATTCCAACTGCGTTGATTCGCTGATGCATCGCATTTGTACCTTCAGCTACTCAATGTGGTCGGACGTGTGATGCATGTTGCAATAGGACCAGCTATCCATTGTAGGTAACGTGAACCAGACAACATCGTCCTTGATCATATCCCTCTGGATGTCGTAGTCCTATGCGATGCCATCCGGGAATTACCTTACTTTCATTTGAAGAGATAAAAATCTCATGATCCCCCATTGGTTTTACTTGATTTAGTGTGCCTCTCAGTGCATTCCAAGAGGTTTTCCACTCCAATCATAGTGCTGAGTTCATTCGCCGAAGCTTTATTGTCTCACATTGGTTGGTATCCTCTTTGCCTCCTATACCTCTCAACATAATGTTGCTTCTGAACACTGGAACCAACCACTGGCAGATGGGGTTCACAATCTATTTATTGATTTGGGCATGTGTCAAGTGTCCATGACCTTGGTGTGGAACCGGGTCTCTCATGACTCATTTCCACACATCACTCCGCACAAGCATTGGTACGGACATCGTGCTGACCTGCGTCCAGCTTGAGTGAGGACAACATTGCCTCCAAATTGCTCCCTAAGGACCGGTATGATGACAAGCTCTCCCTTTGGGACTTTCTATGTCTGTTCCTTGTTGTCTCACCACAGTACAAAGCTTGGCGCTTCTATGACCCTGATCGTCACTTTGACATTGAATTCCATGACACGGTTTCACAAGAGCAGATCCATGAAAATGTTCATTGTGTTATTGCGCCTTCTACTCGTGTTGAGTGTTAGTGTTAGTTTTTGTATTAGTGTTAGCATTAGTGTTGGTATTTGTATTCAACCAGGGCCCCTTTACATCTGGAATTCCCTGTTGTCTTGTCCCACATGCACACACACACACACACACACACACACACATGTGCAGGGGACTAAGTGCTGTGGCTGCTCCTGGAGGCCTGCCCTACAATGTTGTGGCGTCACCCACACTAAAACCAGTGTCTCCAAGCAGCAGTAGCACTCTCCCAAGATATAGCTTGTGGCCGCATGATGTTCTAATGACTTTCTCTTGACTGTTTGGTTTTTCTTGTGGCAAAGGCATTACCTTGGATAATTCAGAATATCGTGGTCTGTCTCAAGACATGCATGTGGGTTCTTGGGGGCTTGCATTGTATTCCCGGATGCTGGTC
>SZWC01007282.1:109932-117432 GCA_023375785.1 Penium margaritaceum | reverse complement strand
TTGCCACCTCTCTCCACAGTGCGCAAAAAGACCCCATTGACGCTGGAGGTCCGTTTCAACCCTTCCGGAACCTGAGGGCCTTTGTTTTGAATCAGGTATCCTCACAGGGGCTTGCAAGCTGAAATAACACATGGTTTGCTCAGGTGCATGTCTGCTCTACATGAGAGCGAGGCAGGCTTTGGCATGGCAGCAGAGGGGCCCTCGTGGGGCATTTAGGGTTTGTTTTTCATGAGTTGGGACAAGCAAAACGAAAAGTTGCCGGGACCTGCGTCACTTGCCAGGCAGCACATTGCACGTGAGTTCACAATTTACTCAGGGAGTGCTTATAGAAATGGGGTGCAGTGTGTCAAGTGAATGGCTGCTCCTCTTGCTACATCTTGCGAACACAGTGCACAGGTGAATGAATGTGAAGGGGTCGTGTGCTGCGCAATCGGGCTGTGGCTCGGCATGGGAAGGCATATGCATGAACTTGCCTGGGTTTTCCAGCATTGCCTACCAACTGAAGTGCATGCACATAGAGGAAACACATCTTGAAGCACCTTAGTCACTACTCCTGACACAGTGAACTGGGGCTTTGCTGAACAGTTTGCCATACTTCTTTATCTTTGCACTACGCCGTGGACATTGTGGAAGCCATTCCTCGGTGGGCTGATGTGAAGGCTATGAGCGTATGGTACAGGGTACATTCATGAGAAGATGATGAGCCATGGAAATGTATCCATGCACCGCAAATCAAGAATCAACTGTACAAGCTGAAGAAAACTCGTTTGGCTTTCAGCACTCATCCATCACTTGTCATATGAGGGCTGTCATCTCAACACACGGTAGCCTTTCCTTCCACCGCGTATTTCGTACTTGAGCCGTTCCATCCGCTTCAGGGCAATCAGAGCCCACTGCACTGGATAGTCTGCAGCCAGCCACGCCACGCAACAACGCTCCATCCTCAACTCAACAGGCACAGTGGGAAATTGTCATTGTGTGCAGACCGAGGCGATGCAAAGGAAAGGACTCACCTGACGACAGCTGCTCGACATCGTCCGCCGCAAACCAGGCAGGGTCATCGCTGGTCGTCCTCACCAAGGTGTTCAGCTCAGCGACAAATGCCGCAAGAACCTGCGGCCAGCATTCGGCAGCGGAAGCGGAAAATATCAGCCACAGGCGGGGACATCAATGGGCCAAAGAGTCTCCATACGTGGAGGTGAGGATCTTGGCACATCCTCAGCTGCCTGCAGACCAGCTTCTTGAAGGCGGACCCACGATTACTGTTCTGTCCAAGGAGTTTCACGTGTTTCGGCGTCTGTCCTGTCCAGGACAGACGCCGAAACACGTGAAACACGTGAAGACGCCAAATCCACTCCAAGCAGGAGCAGCAGACGTGCTGGCTGCACTGGTCAAGAACGGGGCTCGGGCCGAAAGCCAGTGCAGACGTCCGTGGCTATAGAGGCGCCAGCAGCCAAGGAAACAGTAATGCGCCGAGAGGTAGGAGCAAAAAGGGTTTGAAAGAGAGGCCAACTCCACCAAACAGTGGAGGCCCAGCCTGGAGAGCAACCACTGCTCATTTCCAACATCGCTCCGAACCCACCTGCAGCGGAAGCTCGTCTCGAAACGTGGTGGGGAGAGACTCGTACTCTTGCAGCGATGGCTCCGTCATGCCAGCAGCAGTCTGTGGCAGGCTCGGCTGAGCTGCACTCTCTCTCAGCTGAGATTCATTGCTGCACTCGCAAAGATTGCGAAGGGAAATGACAGCAGGAGAAGCCTTCAGACATAGAATCCTTCAAGAGCACGTCTCTGAGATCCTATGCCCGGACCAAACAAGGGAAAGACGACGAGGGGACGGAGAAGGGAAAGCAGAGGGGAAAGGAGAGCCAAAGGACCAGGCACTTGCCTTACAGGACAATGTAAAGACGGCGGATTAGTGAATCTCGGGCGATACATCTCCACGAGCTCAGCTGCTGAAACTTTCGGAGGACCATTCAATCTGGAGCTGCCTGAAACACAAACACGTGAGGGAAAAAATTAAGCCACTTGTGAACAGCGTATGACGGACGCCACCACAGGTGACACATCTGCCACCGCCCCCAGGCATTGGAGGCAACCACCCATTGTCACCAACTACTAGCAGTGCCTGAACCAGCTACTATGGCAGCCAGAGTCCTTGCACTCAGCTGAAGGAAAAACAGTTTCTTGATGAGTTTACGAGGAGTCTAGGTAATCTTCTTCCTACTATGAGGAAGAACTTAAACCTAGGGAAACATTTTCCTCTAAGAAATTCTGCAAATGTATGACTACATAGCTATAAAAATTATGTTTTAAAAAAGACAACAAAAAACAANGGAAAGGAGAGCCAAAGGACCAGGCACTTGCCTTACAGGACAATGTAAAGACGGCGGATTAGTGAATCTTGGGCGATACATCTCCACGAGCTCAGCTGCTGAAACTTTCGGAGGACCATTCAATCTGGAGCTGCCTGAAACACAAACACGTGAGGGAAAAAATTAAGCCACTTGTGAACAGCGTATGACGGACGCCACCACAGGTGACACATCTGCCACCGCCCAAGTGCCGGGAGGCATCCACGCATTGTCACCACTTACCGGCAGTGCTTGAACCGGCTGCTATGGCAGCCAGAGTCCTTGCACTCAGCTGAAGGGAAAATAGTTTCTTGATGAGTTTGCAAAAAGTCTAGGTAATTTTCTTCCTACTATGAGGAAGAACTTAAACCTAGGGGAACATTTTCCTGTAAGAAATTCTGCAAACGTATAACTATACAACTAAAAGTATATTTTTTGTTAAAAAGACAAACAACAACAACAACAAAAAACCACAACAACGACGACGACGACGACGACGACGACAACGACGACGACGACAACAACGACGACGACGACGACGACGACAACAACAACAACAAACCTACCAGCAGTGCTTGAAGCGGCTGCTATGGCCGCCAGTGTACTTGCACTCAGCTGAAGGGTCTGTGGCTGGCCAGACACAGATGGTGGTGCCGGAGCCCAGGTTGGTTGATGGGATGGCAGTGCCATGTCAGAACTAGAAAGGCGTGACGATGCTGGAGCCGGGTGTTGGTGTGAGGGCAGCGTTGATTCGTAGTTGGCAGAGAGCGGGGCAGGGTGGTGGCGCTGGCTCGCTGGGTCGGAGTGATCAGGCAGCACAAGTGGACTGTTTGGCATGATGGAGAAACCCAGTCCTGGCCTAAAAGGAGCTGCAGGTGGAGCTGCACTAGCAGCAGCATTGTGTTCCCAGTGTTGGTGATTCCCTGCGGAATGAGAGGTCTCACGAGAACCTGCGTAGCTCTGAAGGGCTTCTTTCATCAGCTGTGGTTGGTGGATGGGAGGAGCTGCCACTTCGCCGGGAGGAATGTCCTGGGAAGTTGGGCAGAAGGACGCCAAACTTGTGTCTGCAAGAGCACGGTGAAGAGTGTGTGAAGCCAAGGTTGCACGAAAACGATGACAACACGACAACGCTTCAAAGTATGTGCGGGTGGCAACAACAACGATGACAACGACGACTACGACTGCCAGCGGTGGGGGCGGCGGTGGGGGCGGCAGCGGCGGCGCTGGCGGGGGCGTAGCAGCGGCAGCGGTAGCAACGACAACCATGATGACGATAAAGGAAACCACAACTCACCCGGTTGAAACCCAAGGCGACTCGCCAGCTCCTGCTCCAGGGCATCCACAGCGAGGTCTGTCTCGTCCACATAACCCACGAGGCGGGCATAAAGTGCTTCTGCCGTCGCCACTGAGCATGAATCAGAGATCTTTGAGAGCTCTGACTGTGCTCTTGCCACTCTGCCTTGCACACTCGACAGCACGCTCCTGAACCTAGTCTCTGCACATCATGTGGAATCGACAGGAAAAGAAGGGCCCAGGGTTCCAGTGGCACATGAAAGGCAGTCGGCCCGAGAGTGAGAATGGATCTTTTCCTGCAACGCGAAAAGAACTTGCATGCTTCGGCAACCAACTATGCCAGTCGTGCCAAACGCTCACCGTCAAAGCTCAGCGTCCTGTCTTTCACCGTCTGTTTCAGTTCCTTCACTTGGGAATCAACGCCGTTGGCGAGTGACAGGAGACCGGTCGTGAAGGCCGACCGTGCGGCTGACAAGTCATCCATCTTGACTGACGAAAAGGAACGCCAGGGGATTTCTTGAAGAAGGCAGGAGCATACAGGTGTGCCAAAGGCCGATTCTTAACACATCGCCAGTGCCGGAAGCACGGTCTGCTCCGTGTGCGCATGAAGACAGGTCGAGCTCGAGGCAGTCATCCACACGCTCGTCAGCGATCCTCTTGCGTTTGCCGTGACGCCGTCCGCAGCTCTTGATGGCAACCGACTGACGAATCCTACCAGCCAATGTGATGGTTACACAGTGAATATTGTGATGGCAATGTGGTGGATTTCCACGCATGTCAGCAACCTCACGGCTGCGACCACGGTTGTGCAGCCCCGGCGCCAACGTGAGAGCGAAGGGAGCTTGGCAAGTGCAGGCATGGCGAGACAGGCAGGCAGGTTCGGCATCCGCATGTTGCAGGCAGGCGCAAAAGAGGACGGCCCGTGTTGTGGCGTGTTCCTGACGACAAAAAACATTTCTCACGTGCTCACGGAGGCAGCTGACCTAGCTCTCGAAGGCGAGCTTAAAACGGGCGACAACGCTGAGAAACCCAGAAACCGCTACGCCTTCAACCCATTTCCACAGCAAGGAAGTGAGCATACATCCACAGAATTCTCGATAAATCTGATACATCCACGTTTCCCAAAATATAAACTCCATATAAAAATTTATAGATATTTTTCACTATATTAACGCCATATCCAAAAAATGCAAGAAAAAAACGCTACATGCACAACAAACAATGTCGTTGCCACATGGCATCCAGCATCAACATGCTGACTTCTTCAGAACTTAAAGAATTAAAAACAACCTCAATAGATTTTTTTTTACTTTCTGAAAAAAGGTTTACGAGGGGTTTGAATGGGAGGTCCGAAACACCGATGCGTTGAAAGGGAACCTCCTAGGCCCCGCTACCACGAGGCCCAGCAAGAGCCAGCGCAAAAAATAAAGCAATAAAACCCCCAGTAATTTTGAGCAGGATTTGAAAGCGGTTTGCATGGACAACAGTCGAGTTTCATCCCCGAAGAAAGTATTTGGAAAAGGTGAGTTGATGGTGCAGCGATTAGCTTTTTTTATCTTTCTGACTCACAATTCCTCATTCGTGGATGTACGGTTTTATTTTTTTGCAGGCTCTGCTCTCGCAAGCATAGAAAACCCTAAATCTACAAATGAGGGTGTAGCGGATTGGACGGAATCCTTGGCCACCTAGGCCAAAACCGCAAGATGGCTTGAGGGTCGGAGACCCTCAAGACATCCCGTCCATCCGCCCACAGGCCAGAGACCCCCGCTCGATTCACGAGGCGTCGGCCGCACGCTACACTCCCTCTGCTTAGGAGTGAGCCACCCTCGGGATCTACTCGTCGGACTAGAACCTCGATACTCTGATACCAATAAAGTGGATTAGACAAAATCCTTTACCAACTAGGCCAAAACCGCGATGCTTGAGGGTCTCCGAACCTCACGCCATCCTGTCCAACTACCCACAGGCCAGGGATCCCCGCTCTATCCAGTGTGCGTCGACCGCGCATA
The DNA here is from genome assembly GCA_023375785.1 of Penium margaritaceum. Classification (NCBI taxonomy): domain Eukaryota; kingdom Viridiplantae; phylum Streptophyta; class Zygnematophyceae; order Desmidiales; family Peniaceae; genus Penium; species Penium margaritaceum. The sequence goes on along the minus strand of SZWC01007282.1, from coordinate 111,779 downwards.
ACAGACGACGCGGCACACACGCGACGGACGAGGTGAGACATCAACCCCTCGCTTCGCTCCATTGACGACTCATGTCACTGATCAGGCATGGCCGTAAAAATGGACATGGAGTTTACTTCCTTTTTTATTTTGGACATGGCTTCTTTATTATTAAACTCGTGGATGTATCAGCTTCATGTTGACACTTGCGCAGATATAACAGCTATTACGCCGTTTCCACAACTTTCTGTCATGAAAAAACCACCTCCACAACTTGCTTTGGCAAATCAAGCACACTCCCACATTTGCTTCCATACTTAATTACAGCTTGCGATTGTGAATCAAAATGGGAAAAGGGTGTTGGAGGATCCATCCAATCAACAGTCTACTACGGAACTTGCTTATCTAAAGTAAATCCCATGGACAGTGCACTAGTTGTCAAACAATGGATATGAATTTCAGATCTTATGATAGTCTGAGTGTAATTCAATCTTGATGAGACATTACGCTCCCTTCAGATGATCAAACAACTCCTTGACCATCGGTAGTGGACACCCATGCACATGTGCAGATCCCCTATGTTCTTCTTCACCAAAAGAACAACCGCAGCGTAAGATATCAGCAACGATGTGAAGACCCACTGTTCTATTAGCTCCTCTAACAAAATCTCTGCTCACCCAACTCATTGCTCATGCAATAAGTTACACGCACCGTTTGTGTCACTCCTTGGGCCAGCTCAGTTCTACGATGAATTCGGTAGCAAGTCCCGTGGCACCTCAAAAACAAGCACATTAGTGCAGCTCTACAACACCCCCCTTATGCCTTCAGACAAATCTATTGTTGGTGTTTTTTGTTGCTCCCTTGAATGTTTCTTTCCTTCTACTACTAACACTTCCAACTTTTCACCCATCTCATTCTGCCACAACATCACAAGGTATCCTTTGTCCCCCTTACGTTGGCAACGCTTCAGCTAAACGTAGCTCTGCTGGTACACCTTATCCACCTTGGAGTCGACATGCCTAATCCATAGAAGAAAAACTGTGTATTGTAAAATTTTCTACAGTTTCGCATGGTTTTGTCGTCAATGCACAACAAGATTGCAGTGATGCAGGTAGTCATTCCCTAAGATGGCATCATAGGCATCCATTAGACACCTACAAAAATTCACCTCCCTAAGCTTGCCCAGATAAACCCTCAGAGGTAAATAGGCAGTCTGTACTTTAGCTCCTTTCGTATTAAATCGGCTTAGTCCCCTTTGAAGGTGTAGGTAGCTTAGGTTGCTGTGATGAGCAAGCAAGCAAGTGGAAGGAGAGAGGTGATGCCATGGATCGGGGCAAGCTCACTTTCACATCGGACAACTGGGAAGAACGAACAAGTGAGTGAGTAAGGAGTGAGCGAAGTGATAAGTGCCAGTTGACCGGGCCACCCACGCGAGGCTCTCGACGTGGCGGCCGAATGCCACCCAGTGATCAAACGTGACCCTGGAGCGAACGAGCTCCAGGCAGTTTCTCACACACCGGTGTAAATTGGACATATGGTCCCGAGGGATCAGCAACCTGGCTCACTAAGCTAAAAGCATGCAAATGATAGAAACTCAAACCACATCTACCACAAGCGTATGTGGTGCATGAACTCCTATGAATGTGTGCCCCATGCTATAACGCAGAAGCATAAAACATCATGATAATCAAGCTGTCCACAAATCTGATGTTGGTGTTGTGGTCACCACTTGACAGCTTGATGGTGCCGTCATCACTGTGCGCTCCATGATGCGTCACATTGTTGCACCCAAGATCTTCAATCCATTTCAATCACCTGCAGTGATGATGATGTGTGTGTGTGTGTGTGTGTGTGTGTGTGTGTGCGTG
>SZWC01007282.1:95455-109705 GCA_023375785.1 Penium margaritaceum | reverse complement strand
TGTGTGTGTGTGTGTGTGTATGTGTGTGTGTGTGTGTGTGTGTGTGTGTGTGTGTGTGTGTGTGTGTGTGTGTGTGTGTATGTGTGTCACGAAATGACGTGACTCACAAGAATCACGTCAACCAGGGGCATCACCAGAGCGCAGTAGAACAATGGCATGCACAGCCGCTTTGAACATGCTACTACTACGAGCTGTGGTGAGGAAGTTTGCATGCTACTGAGAGTGTCGACCCAAACAACTTCAACTTCTCCAGCAGCAATGCGCTCGCATACAAAATGATGCTCAATGTTGATGTGCTTGGCGCGGGAGTGATGCATGGCATCATGCTCGGAGATTGCCTTTGCACTTTAGTTGTCATAGCCCAGAGTGATGTAGGGGATGGAAACAAGCAACTGTTGCAGCAGGCGAGACAGCGAAACACTTTCACACGTACCTGCACCAAGAGCCACGTACTCTGCGTCACTAGAACTTGGGCAACACATCACTGTGGATGAGTAGGAATACTCTTCCAGGAGGAGGTATGGTTGATGAAGGTCTTTTTTTACACCAGTTTTCTAGTGTGCCCATTTAGTGTGTGATTTTGTCTTATATGCAACCCTGGACCCCTAATCCCATGGGGGGAGATGGGGTTAGTGCGTAGGACTAGTGTATTAGGGTAGTGTGCTTGTTTCTCACACAAAAACATACTAATCACGCACTCATCATATGATTTTATCAGTTATGCAATCTTGGACCCCCACTCCTTTGGAGGGGGTGCAGTGCGTGGGGCTAGTATATGAGGGTAGTGCGCTCGTTGTTCACACAAAAATACACTAATAATGCACTCAGTGTGTGTTTTTGTCTTGTATACAACCTTGGACCCCCACTCCTATGAGGGGGTCCAGTGCGTGGGGCTAGTGTATGAGGACAGTACGCTCGTTTCCCACACAGAAATGAACAAATCACGCATTCAGTGCATGATTTTGTCCTATATGCAACCTTGGACCTCCACTCCTATGGGAGAATCCGGTGCATGGGGCTAGTGTATGAGGGCAGTGTGCTCGTTCCCAACACAAAATTACACTAATTAGGCACTCAGTGTGTGACTTTGTCTTATATGCAACCTTAGAATCCCACTTCTATGGGGGGTCCAGTGCGGGGAGTTAGTGTATGAGGGCAAAGCGCTCGTTTTCCACATAAAAATACTCTAATCATGCAATCAGTGCGTGATTTTTTGTTATATACAACCTTGGACCCCCACACCTATGGGGGGGTCCAGTGCGTGGGGCAAGTGTATGAGGGCAATGCGCTCATTCCCCACACAATAATACACTAATCATGCACTCAGTTCGTGATTTTGTCTTATATGAAACCTTGGATTCCCACTCCTATGGGGGGATCCAGTACGTAGTATTAGTATATGAGGACAATGCGCTCGTTCCCTACACAAAAATACACTAATTATGCACCCAATGCGTGATTTGTCCAACATGCAACCTTGGACCCCAATCCTATGTGGAGGGTCCAGTGCGTGGGGCTAGTATATGGGGGCAGTGCACTCATTACCCACACAAAAATACACTAATCATGCACTCAGTGTATGATTTTGTCCTGCATACAACCTTGGACTTCCACTCCTATGGAAGGGGGGGGGTCCAGTGCGTGTGGCTAGTGTATGAGGGCAGTGCACTCATTTTCCACACAAAACTACACTAACAATACACTCATTGTGTGGTTTTGTCTTATATACAACCTTGGACTCCCACTCTTATGAGGGGGTCCAATGCGTGGGGCCAGTGTATGAGAGTAGTGCGATCGTTTTTCACACAAAATACACTAATCATGCACTTAGTGTGTGATTTTGTCTTATATGCAACCTTGGACCCCCACTCCTATGAGGAGGTCCAGTGCGTGGGGCTAGTGTATGAGGGCAATGTGCTCATTTTCCACACAAAACTACACTAGTCACGCACTCAGTGCATGATTTTTTCCTATATGCAACCTTGGACCCCGAGTCTTATGGGGGAGTCCAATGTGCGGGGCTAGTGTTTGAGGACAGTGCGCTTGTGACTCACATATTGATACAATAATTATGCACTCAGTGTGTGACTTAGTCTTACATTAAAAAATCAACCCCAACTCATGTGGGGAGGGGTCATTGCATGGGGCATTTGTATGAGGACAGTGTCCCCTATCTCACAAAAAGATGGAGTTTACATCCTCAGTGCGAACATTCACTACTACGGCACACGTCAATGTCAGTGCGCTTGTCCAGTACGAGCACACTAGAGAAGCACACTGAAAAAACAGTGCGTGATTTAAACACCATTGGGCATACATGTCCAAGAGATGGAAGTCCCACCGACAAGGAAGCATCAGTATCGTATACCCAATCACTATCTTTATATCCGTCAACCACCATAGAGGGCTGAGCACGTTTGCACAGACCCACACGTGTAGTGGACAGTGTGTAACGGGCAACACACACCGTCGCCTCAAGGTGTTTCTGGTGAGGCTGTTGGGAGAACTGGACTAAGAAGTTGAACGAGAATGCCACGTCTACTCAAGTGGTGGTTGCAAGTTACATGAGGGAACCGACCACACTGAGGTAGCCAGTGACATGGATAGTTCGCCTCAGCTGTGCTGAATCAAGAGACATCAGCAGGCGCTGTGCCGTTGGAGTCATCGGTGTGGATGCACGAAGGGTGTCAGCCAGCAGGGAGGCAAACCGCTCCCCTGGTGTACGGATGTATGCAGCCTGGTGCACGTGCAGGGTGCGGCGCTGACAAACACGCTCAAGTTCCATGCCGGGGAATACTCGTGTCAGACCCAGGTCCTTCATCTTGTATGTGGAATGTAGCAGGTTTTTCACAGATAGGACAGCTGCGGGAATGGGAGAGGCAAGGAGCCGATCATCGATGTAGACAAGAATGACCACGAATGGCTCTGAGGGGGCACTCAAGAAGAGTGTTGGATCCACAATACTGCGTCTGTAACTGCCTCTCTCAAGAGTTGAGGAGATCTCCATGTTCCAGCAACACGGTAAGTACTTGAGCCGATAAAGGGCCTTACGCATCCGCCAGACCTTGTTTGTACCATCGGTGAATCCTGGTGGCTAGACCATGTAGATCTCCTCGTCAAGCCGACCATGCGGGAAGGCGTTGTTGACGTCCATCTGTTCCCACTCCCACTTGTGCTGGGTGACAAGGCTTACAAGCTCTTGAGCAGTGGTGTATAGCTCGATCGGGGCGAATGTCTTGTCAAAGTCAATTCCAAGGATCTGAGAGAAACATTTGGCCGAGAGGCGAGCCTTGTATGGCTCAACTTTGCCATCAGGCTTCAGTCTTCACCCTAGGACCCAATGAGCAGAGACTGCCTTGCGGCCTGCAGGAAGGTCCACAAGCTCAATGACACCATGCTCCTTGAGAGCAGCCAACGTGCGTATGGATGAGTTTTCCCAATTTTGGGTCGGCCCGAATTCCGGCCCCTTAGTCTTGGAGACTCTCGAGAGGCGCTGATGGAGATTCTATGTCGTATGCTCCAGGGCCTGTGCCACTGATTTTTCAAGCAGTTTTTGGGTCATCCATGTCCATGTGGGCGTGCTACTTGTGTATGGATGAGTTTTCTCGATTCCGGGTCGGCCTGGCTTCTGGGCCCTTAGTCTCAGAGACTCTCGAGAGGCGCTCACGGAGACCCTACGTCTTATGCTCCAGGGCGCGTGCCATGGATTGTTCAAGCGTGACTTGGGTCATCCATGTCCATATTGGTATACGTCGTGCGCATGGATGAGTTTTCTTGATTTTGGGCCGGCCCGAGTTCCGGCCCCTTCGTCTCGGAGACTCTCGAGAGGCGCTCACGGAGACCCTACGTCATATACTCAAAGGTGCATGCCATGAATGTTTTGAGCGTGACTTGGGTCATCCATGTCCGTAGGGGCGTGCGACATGCGTATGGATGAGTTTTTTTTTTAAGGTCGGCCCAAATTCCGGCCCCTTATTCTCGTAGACTCGAGAGGCGCTTACGAGGACCCTACGTCGTATGCTCCAGGGCGCGTGCCACGGATATACTGAGCAGGACTTGGGTCATCCATGTCCATATGGGTGTGCGAAGTGCGTATGGATGAGTTTTTGCGACTTCGGGTCGGCCCAAATTCCAGCTCCTTAGTCTCAAAGACTATAGAGAGACGCTCACAGGGACCCTACGTCGTATGCTCTAGGGTGCGTGCCATGGCTTTTTCGAGCGCTACTTGGGTTATCTATGTCTATACAGGCATTTGACGTGCATATGGATGAGTTTTCTCGATTTTGGATCGGCCCAAATTCCGGCCCCTTAGTCTCTGAGACTCTCGAGAGGGGCTCGCGAAGACCCTACATCGTATGCTCCAGGATGCGTGCCATGGAATTTTCAAGTGCGACTTGTGTCATCCATGTCCATATGGGTGCGCGGCGTGTGTATGGATGAGTTTTCTCGATTTTGGGTCGGCCCAAATTCCGGCCCCTTCGTCTCGGAGACTCTTGAGAGGCGCTCATGAAGCCGTACGCTGTATGCTCCAGGGAGCATGCCATGGATGCTTTGAGCAGGACTTGGGTCATCCATGTCCATATGGGCATGCAAAATGCATATAGATGATTTTTCTTGATTACTGGTCGGCCCGAATCCCGGCCCATTAGTCTCGGAGACTCTCGAGAGGCGCTTATTGAGACCCTACGCCGTATGCTCCAGGGCGTGTACCACGGGTTTTTCGAGCAGGACTTGGGCCATCCATGTCCATATGGGCGTGCGGCATGCTATGGATGAGTTTTCTCAATTTCGGGTCGGCCCGAATCCCAGCCCCTTAATCTCGGAAACTCTCGAGAGGTGCTCACAGAGACCCTACGTTATATGCTCCAGGGCGCGTGCCATGGATTTTTCAAGCGCGACTTGGGTCATCCATGTCTATATGGGCATGTGACGTGCGTATGGATGAGTTTTCTTGACTTCGGGTCGGCCCGAATTCCGGCCCCTTAGTCTTGGAGACTATCGAGAGGCGCTCACGGAGACCCTACGTCGCATGCTCCAGGGTGCGTGCCACTGATTTGTATAGTGCAACTTGGGTCATGCATGTCCACATGGGTGTGAAATGTGCGCATGGATGCATTTTCTCGATTCCGGGCCGGCCGACACTGAGGCGCAAGTAGAATGCAAATAGAGCGCAACTAGGGCGTAGCTAGTGCCCAACTGAGATGCAACTAGGGTGCAAGTAGGGCGCAATTTGGGTGTAAGTAGGGCACAACTAGGGTGCAACTCGGGCACAACTAGGTTGCAACTTGGGCACAACTAAGGTGCAACCAGAGGGCAACTAGGGCGAGAGTAAGGGCTAACTAGGGCACAACTAGGACACAACTAGGGCGCAACTAGGGTCCAAGTAGGGCACAAGTAGTATGCAACTAGGGCACAACTAGGACACAACTAGTGCACAAATAGGGCGCAAGTAGGGGGCAAGTAGGGTGCAACTAGGGCCCAACTAGGACGGAACTAGGGTGCAAGTAGGACGCAAGTAGGGTACAAGTAGGGTGCAAGTAGGGCGCAACTAGGGTGCAACTAGGGCACAAGTAGGGTGCAAGTAGGGTGCAACTAGGGTACAACTAGGGCGCAACTAGGCCGCAAGTAGGGCGCAAGAAGGGAGCAACTAGGACAAAACTAGGGCGTAACTAGGGCGCAACTAGGGCGTAGCAAGTGTCCAACTAAGGCGCAACTAGGGGGCAACTAGGGCGCAACTAGGGCGCAACTAGGGCTCAAGTAGGACGCAACTGAAAACAAGTAGAGCACTGGTAGGGCAAAGCAAGGGTGTAACTAGGGCGCAACTAGGACGAAGCTAGTGTCCTGCTGAGGCAAAACTAGGGCACAACTAGGGTGCAAGTAGGGTGCAACTAGGGCACAAGTAGGACACAACCAGGGCGCAACTAGGGCGCAACTAGGGCGCAACCAGGGCGCAAGTAGGATACAACCAGGGCAAAACTAGGCTGCATCTAGGGCGCAATTAGGACCCAAGTAGGGCGCAACTAGGGCGCACCTAGTGCGCAACTAGGGCACAACTAGGACATAGCTAGTGCCCAACTGAGGCGGAACTGGGGTGCAACTAATGCACAACTAGGGTGAAAGTCGGGTGCAACTAGGGCACAAGTAGGGCGCAAGTAGGGTGCAAGTAGGGCGCAAGTAGGGCGCAACTAGATCGCAACTAGAACGTAACTAGGGCGCAACTAGGGTGTAACTAGGGCATAGCTAGTGCATGACCGAGGTGCAACTAGGGCGCAACTTGGGTGCAAGTAGGACGCACCTGGGGCGCAAGTAGGGCGCATGTAGGGCACAAGTAGGGTGCAAGTTGGGCTGAACCAGGCAACTAGGGCGCAAAGAGGGCGCAACTAGGGCGCAACTAAGGTGCAACTAGGGCATAACTAGGGGGCAACAAGGGCGTAGCTAGTGCCGAACTGAGGCGGCACTAGGGCGCACCTAGGGCGCAACTAGGACGCAACTAGGGAACAAGTAGGGTGCAAGTAGGGTGCAAGTAGGGTGCAAGTAGGGTGCAATAAGGGCTAACTAGGTAGAAGTAGGGCAAAGCTAGTGCTCAACTGAGGTGCAACTAGGACGCAGCTAGGGCACAACTGGGGCGCAAGTAGGGCGCAACTAGGAAGGAAGTAGGGCGCAACTAGGGCGCAACCAGGGCGCAACTAGAGCGCGACTAGGGCGCAACTAGGGCACAACTAGGGCATAGATAGTGCCCAACGTAGGCACAACTAGGACACAACAAGGGCGCAAGTAGGGCGCAACCAGGACACAAGTAGGGCGCAAGTAGGGTGGAACTAGGGCGCAACTAGGGTGCAACTTGGGCTCAACTAGGGTGTAACTTGGGCGCAACTAGGATGCAAGTAGGACACAATAAGGGTGCAAGTAGGGCACAACTAGGACACAAGTAGGGCACATCTAGGGTGCAACTAGGGCACAACTAGGGGGTAAATTGGACGCAAGTAGGACGCAACTAGGGCGCCACTAGGGAACAACTAGGGCGGAAGTAGGCCGCAAGTAGGGCGCAAGTAGGACGCAACAAGGGCGCTACTATAGCACAACGGGGGCACAAGTAGGGTGCAAATCGGGCGCAACTAGCACGCAACTAGGACGCAATTAAGGCGTAAGTAGGGTGCAACTAGGATGCAACTAGCAAGCAACTAGGGCACAAGTAGGGCGCAAGTAGGGCGCAATTAGGGCACAACTAGGACGCATGTAGGGTCCAAGTAGGATGCACCTAGGGCGCAACTAGGGTACATCTAGGGCGCAACTAGGGTATAGCTGGTGCCCAACTTAGGCGCAATTAGGGTGCAACTAGGGCTCAAGTCGGGACCAACTAGGGCGTAGCTAGTGTTGAACTGAGGCACAACTAGGGTGCAAATAGGGTGCAACTAGAGCGCAACTAGGGACAACTAGGACGCACGTAGGGCGCATCTAGTGCATAAATAGGGTGTAACTGGGGTACAACTAAGACGCAACAAGGGCACAACTAGGGTGGAAGTACGGCATAAGTAGGGCACAACTAGGACGCAACTAGGGCGCAACTAGGACACAAGTAGGGCACAAGTAGGGGACAACAAGGGCGCAACTAGGGCGCAAGTAGGGTGCAACTTGGGTACAAATAGGGCGTAATTAGGGCATAAATAGGGCACAAGTATGGCCCAACTAGGGCACAACTAGGGTGTAACTAGGGCGCAAGTGAGACGCAGCAAGGGTCCAACTAGGGTGCAACTAGGGCGCAAGTCGGACGCAAGTAAAGCGCAACTAGGGCACAACTAGGGGGCAAGTAGGGCGCAAGTAGGACACATATAGGGCACAACTAGGGTGCAACTAGGGCGCAACTAGGGTGTAGCTAGTGTCCACCTGAGGCGCAATAAGGGTGCAACTAGGGTGCAAGTCAGGCGCAACTAGGGCACAAATAGGGCACAACTAGGGCGCAAGTAGGGCATAACTAGGGTGCAACTAGGGCACAACTAGGGCACAACTAGGGTGCAACTAAGGCTTACCTAGTGTCCAACTGAGGCACAGCTAGGGCACAACTAGGGCACAAGTCGGGCGCAACTAAAACGCAAGTAGGGCGTACCTAGTGTAAAACTAGAGCGCAACTAAGCTGCAACTAGGGTGCAACTAAGGCGCAAGTAGGACGCAAGTAGGGTGCAAGTAGGGCACAACTAGGGCGCAACTAGGGCGCAACTAGAACGCAAGTAGGGCACAAGTAGGGTGCAACTAGAGTACAACAAGGACACAACTAGGGCGCAACTAGGACATAGCTAGTGCCCATCGAGGCGCAACGTGCAACTAGGATGCAAGTAGGTTGCAATTAAGGCACAGGTAGGCCGCAACTAGGGTGCAACTAGGACACAACTAGGGTGCAACTAGGGTACAAGTAGGGTACAAGTAAGGCACAACTAGGGCGCAAGTAGGGTCCAACTAGGGCACAACTAGGTCGCAACTAGGGCGGAAATATGGCACAACTATGGCGCAACTATGGCGCGACTAGGACGCAACTAGGGCACAAATAGGGCGCAAGGAGGACGTAACTAGGGCGCAACTAAGGTACAACTAGGGCACAAGTAGGACGCAAGTAGAGCGTAACTAGGGTGCAACTAGGGCGCAACTAGGATGCAACTAGGGTGCAACTAGGGTGTAGCTAGTGCCCAACTCACGTGCAACTAGGGCGCAACAAAGGCGTAACTAGGACGTAACTACGGCGCAAGTAGGGCACAAGTAGGGCTCAAGTAGGGTGCAAGTAGGCCACAACTAGGGCGCAATTAGGAAACAACTATGGCATAGCTAGCTACTTGTGCCCAACTGAGGCGCAACTAGGACGCACCTAGGGCGCAACAAGGATGTAACTAGGGCGCCAGTAGGGTGCTACGAGGATGCAAGTAGGGCGCAAGTAGGGCACAAGTAAGGTGCAAGAAGGGTGCAACTAGGGTGCAACTGGGAGGCAACTAGGGTGCAAGTAGGGCGCAAGTGAGGCGCAAGTAAGGTATAACTAGGGCGCAACTAGGGCGCAACCAGGGCACAAGTAGGGCGCAAGTAAGGTGCAACTAGGGCCGAACAAGAGCGCAAGTAAGGTACAAGTAGGGCGCATCTAGGGCACAACTAGGGTGCAACTAGGGTGCAACTAGGGCACAACTAGGGCGCAACTAGGGTGCAACTATGGCCCAACTAGGGTGTAGCTAGTGCTCAATTGAGGCGCAACTAGAGCGCAACTAGGGCGCAACTACGGCGCAACTAGGGCGCAACTAGGACGCAACTAGGGCGCAGCTAGGGCGCAACTAGGGTGCAACTAGGTTTCAAGTAGGCCGCAAGTAGGACACAAGTAGGGCCAAACAAGGACACAACTAGGGCGCAACTAGAGCGTAGCTAGTGCCCAACTGAGATGCAACTAGGGTGCAACTAGCGCACAACTAGGGGGAAACTAGGGAGCAATTAGGGCGCAAGTACGGTGCAACTAGAGTGCAAGTAGGACGCAGGTAGGGCGCAAGAAGGGCCCAAGTAGGGCGCATCTAAGGCGCAACTAGGGCGCAAGGAGGGCACAACAGGGGCACAAGTAGGGCGCAACTAGGGTAGAACAAGGGCGTAACTAGGGCGCAACTAGGGTGCAAGTAAGGCGCAAGTAGGGCACAACTAGGGTACAACTAGGGTACAACTAGTGCGCAAGAAGGACCCAAGTAGGACGCAACTAGGGCGCAACTAGGGAACAACTATGGTGCAACTAGGGCGTAAGTAAGGCGCAAGTATGGTGCAAGTAGGGTGCAACTAGGACGCAACTAGGACGCAACTAGGACGCAAGTAGGGTGCAAGTGGGAAACAACTAGGGCGTAACTAGGGTGCAACTAGAGCACAACTAGTGTGCAACTAGGGTGCAACAAGGGTGTAGCTAGTGCCTAACTTTGGCACAACTAGGATACAACTAGGGCGTAATTATGGCGCAAATATGGCGTAACTCGGACACAAGTGGGGCGCAACTAGGGTGCAACTAGGGTGCAACTAGGGCGCAACTAGGACACAACTAGGGCATAGCTAGTGCCCAATTGAGGCGCAACTAGGGCACAACTAGGACGCAACTAGGACGTAAGTAGGGCGCAACTAAAGCGCAACTAGGGCGCAACTAGGGCGTAACTAGGGCACAACTAGGACGCAAGTAGGACGCAAGTAGGGCGTAACTAGGGCGTAACCAGGATGCAACTTGGGCGTAGCTAGTGCCCAACAAAGGCGCAACTAGGGTGCAAGTCGGGTGCAAGTAGGGCGCAAGTAGGGCAAAAGTAGGGCACAAGTAGGGCGCAAGTAAGGTGCAGCTAGAGCGCAACTAGGGCACAATAGGGGTGCAAGTATGACATACCTAGTATCCAACTGAGGCGTGACTAGGGCGCAAGTAGGGCGTAATCAGGGAGCAAGTAGGTCGCAACTAGGGGAGAACTAGGATGCAACTAGGGGACAACTATGGCGTAAGTAGGGTGTAAGTAGGGTGAAACTAAGGCCCAACTAGAGCACAACTAGGGCGCAAGTAGAGCGTAAGTAGGGCGCAAGTAGGGCGCAACTAGGACGCAATTAGGGCGTAACAAGGGCACAAATAGGGCTCAAGTAGGGCGCAACTAGGGCGCAACTTGGGCGCAACTAGGGCGCAAGTAGGGCGCAAGTAGAGTGCAACTAGGGGACAACTAGAGCGCAACTAAGGCGCAACTAGGGGGCAACTAGGGTGTAACTAGGGCGTAGCTAGTATCCAATTGAGGCGTAACTAGTGTGGAACAAGGTTGCAACTAGAGAGCAACTAGGGTGCAAGTAGGGGGCAAGTAGGGTGCAAGTAGGGGACAAGTAGGGCGCAAGTAGGGCGCAACTGGGGCACAACTAGGGCGTAACTAGGGCGCAACTAGGGCGTAACTAGGGCGCAAACATTTCGTAACTAGGGTGCAAATAGGGTGAAAGTAGGGCACAACTAAGACACATCTAGGGCATAACTAGGGCGTAACAACGGCACAACTAGGGCACAACTAGGGCATAGCTAATGCCCAACTGAGGTGCAACGAGGACGCAACTAGAGCGCATCAAAGTCGCAACTAAAGCGGAAGTAGGGCGCAAGCAAGTAGGGCTCAAGAACGACACAAGCAGGACGTAACTAGGGCGTAATTGGGGCGCAACTAGGGCACAAGTAGGACACAAGTAGGGCAAAGGTAGGGTGCAACTAGGGCGCAACTAGTGCGCAACTAGGACACAAGTAGGGCGCAACTAGGGCACAACTAGGGCACAACTAGGACGCAACTAGGGCGCAACAAGGGCGCAACCAGGGCGTAGTTAGTGCCCAACTGAGGCGCAACAAGCGCACAAAATAGGGTCAACTAGGGCACAGGAAGGGTACAACTACGGCGCAAGAAGGGCGCAAGTAGGGCACAAGTAGGGTGCAACTAGGGCCCATCTAGGGCACAACTAGGGTTTAGCTAGTGTCCAACTTAGGCGCAACTAGGGAGGAATTAGGACGCAAGTAATGCAGAACTAGGACGCAAGTAGGGCGCAGCTATGCCGCAAGTACGGCGCAACTAGGGTGCTACTCGGGCGCACCTAGGGCGCAAGTAGGGCGCAAGTAAGACGCAAGTAGGGCACAACTAGGGCGCAACTAGGGCGAAACTATGGTGCAAGTAGATCACAAGAAGGGCGCAACTAGGGCGCAACAAGGGCGTAATGTGGGCACAACTAGGGTGCAAGTAGGACGCAAGTAGTGTGTAACTAGGGTGCAACTAGGGTACAAGTAGGGCCCAACTAGGGCACAACTAGGGTGCAAGTAGGGCAAAAGTAGGTAACAACAAGGATGCAACTAGGTTTCAAGTAGGGTGTAGCTAGTGCCCAACAAAGGTGCAACTTGGCGCAACTAGGACAACTGGGGTGCAACTAGGGCGCAAGTAGGGTGCAACTAGGGCACAAGAAGGGTGGAACTAGGGTGCAACTAGGGCGCAACTAGGGCATAACTAGGGCAACCTAGGACACAACTAGGGCGTAACTAGGGCATATCTAGTGCCCAAGTGAGGCGGAACTAGGGAGAAACGAGGGCGCAAGTAGGGCACAAGTAGAGTGCAAGAACGGAATACAGGGTGAAAGTTGGGCATAACTAGGGGGCAACTACGGTACAACTAGGGCGCAAGTAGGACGCAACTATGGCGCAACTAGGACGCATCTAGGGCGCAACTAGCTTGCAAGTAGGGCGTAAGTAGGGTGCAACTAAGGCGCAACTAGGGTGCAATGAGGACGCAACAAGGACGAAACTAGGGCGCAACTAGGGCGTAACGAAGGCATAACTAGGGCGCAAGTAAGGTGCAAGTAGGGCGTTAGTAGGGCACAACTAGGACGCAACTAGGGCATAACTAGGGCGCAAGTAGGATGCAAGTAGGACACAACTAAGGCGCAACTAGGGCACAAGTAGTGTGCCATGAGGACGTAACTAAGGTACAAATAGGGCGTAACCAGGATGCAACTAGGGCTCAACTAGGACGTAGCTAATTCCCAACTAACGTGAAGCTAGGGTGTATCTGAGGCCAAACTAGGGCGCAACTAGGGCGCAAAGAGGGCACAACGAGGACGCAAGTAGGGCACATCTCGGATGCAACTAGGGCACAACTAGGGCGTATCTAATGCTCGACTGAGGTGCAACTAGGGCGCAAATAGGGTACAAGGAGGACGCAACTGGGGCGTAGCTTGGGCGCAACTAGGGCGCAACAAGGGTGCAATGAGGGCACAACTAGGACGCAACTAGGGCATAGCTATTCCCCAACTGAGGCGCAACAAGGCCGCAACTAGGACGCAAGTAGGGTACAAGTAGGGCAGAAGTAGGGTGCAAGTAGGACGTAAGTAGGACACAACTAGGGAGTAACTAGGGCACAACTAGGTCGCAAGTAGGGTGCAAGTAGGGTGCAACTACGGCGCATGTAGGGTGCAATTAGGGTGCAAATACAGTGCAACTAGGACACAACTAGAGTGCAAGTAGGGCCCAAGTAGGGTGCAACTAGGACACAACTAGGGCGTAACGAGGGAGCACTAGGACGCAAGTAGGGCGCAAGTAGGGCAGAACTATGGCAAAACTAGGGCGCAACTATGGTGCAACTAGGGCACAACTAGGGCGCAACTAGGGTGGACCTAGGGCGGACCTAGGGCGCAACTAGGGCGCAACTAGGGCACAAGAAGGGCATGAGTAGGGCGCAACTAGGGCGCGAGTAGGACGCAACTAGGACGCAACTAGGGCGTAACTGGAGCGCAAGTAGGACACAAGCATGGCACAACTAGGACGCAACTAGGACGCAACTAGGGTGCAAGTACGGCGCCACTAGGGTGCAACTAGGGCGCAACAAGGGCATTGCTAGTGCCCAAGTGAGGCGTCACTAGGGCATAACTAGGATGCAAGGCGTGCGCAACTAGGGCGCAAGTACAACGCAACTAGGACGTAAGTAGGGTGTAACTAGGGCGTAACAAGGGTAGAACTAGGATGCAACTGAGGTGTAGCTCATGGTCAACTGAGGCGTAACTAGGGCGCAACTATGGCGCAAGTACGGCACAACTAGGGCACAACTAGGAAGCAACTAGTGCACAACTAGGGCACAACTAGGGAGCAACTAGGCTGCAAGTAGGGCGCCAATAGGTCGCAACTAGGGTGCAACTATTGCACAAGTAGGGTGCAAGTAGGGTGCAAGTAGGACGCAACTAGGGCCCAACTTGGGTGTAACTAGGGCATAAGTAGGACGCAAGTAGGATGCAAGTAGGACATAATTTGGATGCAACTAGGGCGCAACTAGGGTGCAACTAGGGTGCAACTAGACCGCAACCAGGGCGCAACTAGGGCGTAACTAGGGCGTAACTAGGGCACAACTTGGGCGCAACTAGGTTGCAACTAGGGCATAGCTAGTGTCTGTTGTTCTTCTATGCCCCATGGCCACTGCTATGGCTTGACGGACAGGTTGGGCATGCACTGCTCCCTTGGAGTAAGTCCCCCAAACCTTGTCTGTGGTGCAAGTCCAAGCGAGACACCAGAAGTGTAGCGCAACGGATAGCATGTTGGACTTAGGGACAACAGGTCCTGCGATCGAGCCTTGATGTGCGCAGGAGGTTTTTTGACCTTCTAGCATAGGGGAAGTCTCTTAGACATTTCTCCATGCATGAGGAGAGTGCGCCACTTGGCGGTCAGTGGATGCGCCAATTGGCGGACTGGTGAGGTGGTGTGGAGTGACCACCCCAAAAGTG
>SZWC01007282.1:71437-87197 GCA_023375785.1 Penium margaritaceum | reverse complement strand
TGTACAGAGCAGGAACACACACTCAGGCGCTGCAGGCAGCAGGCACAGCACACGCAAGGTGGCACATGAGGGATCAACCTGCAACAGGGGTGGGGCAGAGTCCCACGGAGCGAGTGGCCGCATGAAACTTCGAACGACCCAGAGCCTTGGTCAGAAAATCCGCGCACTGCCTGTCAGTGCTCACATGGATGACTCGGATCTCACCACGATCAACCAGATCACGCACGAAGTGGTGTTCGACATTGATGTGCTTTGTGCGTGCATGGAACACACCTGAGTTCTTGGCGATGGCCTCCGCGCTCATGTTGTCACACTGGAGGATCACGGGGGGAATGGACTGACGCAGTTCACGCAACAGACGGACGAGCCAGACACACTCCGCTGCACCGGTGCCTAGAGCAACATATTCTGCCTCAGCAGTGCTGCGTGCAATGCAGCCCTGCTTCCCAATTCACTAGGGCACTACAGTGCCTCCAATGAGAAAGATGTAGCCGGTGCGACTCTTGCCATCTGGACTCCACGCCCAGTCACTGTCTGTGTACCCATCGAGCACAACGGACACCTGCTCGCGAAAGCACAGGCCGAAGCGTGCGGTGGACAGGATGTAGCGCACACACCGGACTGCAACCTCCAGTGTTCGCTGGCGCGGAGCCTACGAGAACTGGGCGAGCAGGTTGACAGTGAAGGCAATGTCGGGCCGCGTTGTGGTGGCCAAGTACATAAGCGAGCCGATGACTCGGAGGTACAGGGTCACATCGACTGGCTCCCCCAGGTCAGCTGGGTCGTCCACCTTCAGGGCGGCCTGCCCCTCAGGGGTCATGGGCGTGGAGGTCGTGCGGACGGCAGTGAGGAGGTCGGCAAAGCGCTCCCCCACCGCCTCTGCGTAGCGTCCCTGATGGACACGTAGTGTGCGGCGGACACGGTCACGCACGATCTCCATCCTCAAAAAGACAGAGGCCTCACCAAGGTCTTTCATCTTGTAGGCCGAGGAGAGAACGGCCTTGGCAATGTTCACTGCTCCCAGGTCGGGCGAGGCGATCAGAAGATCGTCCACGTAGACGAGGATGGCAGCGAGCGGTGCTGGGGACTGTGAGAGGAGCATGGATGGGTCAGCATCACTCTGAACATACCCAGCGCGTCTCAGCGTGCTGGTGATCTCGTGATTCCAGCAGCGAGGTGACTATTTCAGGCCGTACAAGGCCTTCCGCAGCCGGTACACGCGACTGGTACCATCCTCAAAGCCGGGTGGTTGCACCATGTAGATCTCCTCCTCAAGGTCCCCGTTCAGGAACGCGTTGTTGATATCCATCCGATGGAGTTCCCAGTCGTGCTGTGCCACCTGGCTCAGCAGCGTGAGCGTGGTCGTCATCCTCCCAACAGGGGCAAAGGTCTCAGTGTAGTCCACGCCAGGGACCTGAGAGAAGCCTTTTGCTGTCAGGCGTTCTTTGTAGCGCTCCACAGCCGTCTGGCTTGAGCTTCTTGTGTAGAACCCACTTGGCTTTGATGGCCTTGCGGTTCTTTGGCAAGTCCACCAGCTCAAAGACGCCGTGCTCGCGGATGGCATCGAGCTCATCCTGGCAGGCAGTGCGCCATTGCTCAGCATCGGGGGCTGACAAGGCCTCAGGCAGACTGGTGGGATCGGGAGACAGCAGTGGTGCACTGTGTGTAGCGAGGGCATACGCCGCAGAGGGAGGGTCGACTGTCACCATGGACTCAGCGGCATCACGCGCAAGACGATGCTCATGAGCATGTAATACCACACCAGTGGCACAGCCAGGGTGAATCTTAGCGAGGCCGCGAGCACTCAAGTCGAGGGCTTTCGTGCCCGGGTCACCACTGACGATGCTACGCGTGGGGCGAGGGCGGAGACGTTTGCCAGGTGCCCGTGTGTAAGGGTCCGACGGGGCAGGAGCAGGGGGCGCTGCCAACGCACCAGCCGTTGTGGACTGCACGACCGGCGTGGCCTCAGTGGCTGGGGACGGGCCCGCGGCAGACGCAGGCACGTCCGTGGCCAGAGGCAGGGACGGCTCAGAGCCAGAAGCGGACGCGGACTCAGGATGAGGCTGAGCCGCAGACGCGGAAGGAGCAAGCAAAGCCTCGGATGCAGCAGGAGCAGGCAAAGCCTTAGATGCAGAGGCAGACTCGGACGCAGACGCAGACATGGGCGAGGGCGGAGAGCCAGGGGCAGAGGAGTGTGCCGCAGATGGGATAGGGCTGAGGGTGACGGTGGGCACAGCCTTTGGGGACAACCCCTGGGGTGTCGGCGACAGAGTGAACGTACTGGCCGAGGACACTGTGACAACCGGGACAGGAGCCTCCCCCACACTACGGGGCCCGACACACCCAGGAGCATGAGCATCGCACAGAGCGTGGATGTGGGCAAGGTCACGGAAGGCGAGATGATTGAAGAAGAGAACGTCTCGGGACTCCACGATGCGGCGGCGCTCAGGGCCCCAGAACCGCCAGGCCTTCGACCGCGGGGCGACGCCGACGAAGGCGCAGATGCGGCCGTGCGGAGAGAGCTTGCTCCCCTGCTGCTCCGGTGTGAACCAGACGCAGGCAAGGGAGCCCCAGACGCGGGCAGGCGCAGGTCCGCGCGACGCCCATACAACAACTCGTACGGCGTGCGGTGACCTAGGAGGGGACCGTGGGGAATGCGATTCCAGACCCAGGTCATGTATGCCATGCCCTCAAAGGCAAAGGCCTCAGACATGGCACTGTCGGCGCGCATGGCGCGAACCGCATCCTCCATGGTGCGGTTCCAGCGCTCGGAGACACCGTTCTGCTGGGGGGTGGCGGGAGCAGACAGGTTGTGGAAGACACCGAGCTCGGTGAAGGAGCGAGCCATGTCACCGAGGTACTCGCCGCCACGGTCCGAGCGAAAGGTCTGAAGGTGGTAGGGAGACTGGCGTTCGGCCAAGACCAGCCAAATGCAGACCGCAATGGCTGCATCGCTCTTCTGACGCACTCTGTAGACCCAGCGCATGCGCGTGAAGTCATCAGTCAACGTCAGGACGTAGCGACCGCGGTCCTCCTGAAACTCGACAGGGAGCGGACCCATGAGGTCAGAGTGGACAAGCTCCAGGGTCCGACGAGCCCTGGAGACAGACGCACGATAAGTAGACCGGTGCATTTTTCCCTCAACACAAGCCAGACAGTCGGTCGTGGGCGGCGCCTCGAAGGACGCTGCATCAAGACCGAGAGCGGGCTGAGTGCAGATCAGCCTATCGACAGCCCCCAGGTGCACATGACAAAGACGTCGATGCAGGAGACGGTGGTGCTCGGGGGATAGAGCACAAGTGACGAAAACACAGGCAGCGGAAGAGGGAGACAAGGGGGGTGTACTCGCAGAAGACCCATCAATGTGATACAGATCATTGACGACTGTCCCACTGAGGACGGTCTCCTCGGTGTCGCGCACAAAGATGCAAGCATCGGCAGCCGTGTGCGTGACACCGAGGCCCATCTTGGTGCAAGCACGGACAGACAACAGGCTGAGTTCCAGATCAGGGACAAAGAGGACGTCGGAGATGTATACGGGACCGGCTGGCTCGGTGAACTGCACAACCCCAACACCCTGGACAGGGACCTCATGGCCAGCTGCAGTGCGAATAGAGCGAACAGCGCCAACGGGATGCAAGACGACAAAGGCGTCACGACGACACGACATGTGATGAGTGGCACCAAAGTCCACGACCCATGTGGCATCTGTGACCCGTGTACAAGGGGCAACGTGGCACTCGGCGACGGAACAAGGCGCGGTAGCAGGTCGCTCGGCAGGTGACGCGGTAAGACGAGCAACGGAGCGGACATGAGACGCATGCAACCAGGACACGTCATCAAGTCCGTCACGCGCACACTGCTGGGCATGGGGACCACCACAGGCATCATCACGCAACGACACAGACAGTCCACAGGCAGTAGGACCCCTCGACTCAGTCAACTCACTCGCACCTCCCTGAGATGAGGGCAGGGCGAGAAGCTGGTGCAGCTCGGCGATCGTCCTGTCGCGTTCGGCGAGCGCCTGGTCACGAGGATCCGCGGAGGAGCCTGCTGTGGCGGCGGACTCCTCTGGGACGGCTGCGGTAGTGGCGGCCGAGCGGGCGGTCGCACCGGACGTCTAGCGCATGCGCGCCTCGTGTGCCTGCTGCAGCCCACGGCTGACCTTGGCCCAATCCAGTGGGCGTCCTGTCAGGCGAGTTCAGTCAGGATAGCGATGGTCACCACCGCACTTGAAGCACACGAGCCGGCGTCCCGTCGTGCTGCTAGAGCCGTTGCTGCTGCTACCGTTGCTGCTACTGCCGCCGCCGCTGCTGCTGTTGCTCCAGCCGCTGTTGCTGCGGCTGACACTGCCAGTGCTGGTGCCGCTACTGGTCCCGTTGCTGGAACCACCACCTGACGCTTTGCGGCCCTTCTTCCCCTGAGCTGGAGCCGCCGTTGCTGTAGACGGCGGGGAGGGAGACGCGGTGGCAACTGCAGCTGAAACGGTGCTGCGGCAAGCGCGGTTCGCGGCATCCATGCCTGCGACATCCAGAAAGTGGAGAGTGGCCCAGCGCATCAGGGTCTCGTCGCTCGCCATGTCGCGAAGCAGCGTCTGGTCGAAGTTGCTGAAGACGCGCGCGTAGTCGGGGTGGATGCCGTAGAGGATAATCTGGAGGGCGGAGTATTGCGCAGGGGCGTCGTCCCCAAGATCCTCGTACAGCTGGATCGCCCGGCGCCAGTAGTCGGCTGCAGACTCCTGAGCAGTCTGGCAGAGGGAGTTGAAGTCGGCGAGGTGCTGGGACGTCAAAGCCAAGGTGGCGCCCTCAAACAGAGTGACGGCCAGTGCCCACGCCGCGCAAGGGTCAGCACCTGAGCTGGTCAGCGAATCGCCAAGGAACCGACTGAAGTCCTTGGTGAAGTCCGGGACGGCCTTCATCAGGCCGGAAGCTGCGCGGACTGCCATGTGTGTCTGAGCGGGGTCAGACGCCTGATATGGTGCGAGGTAGTAGGGGAGGACTCCCTCGCTCATGGCCCACATGCGAAAGCACGGCTCCTAGGAATTGAAATCGTTCCCAGTCCGGAAGACGGGCGGGTCTGACTCAAACCATTTGGGTGGCTTTACCGTCGGCAGGGCAACGGCCGAAGCCACTGCGGGGACAGGCATCGAGGAGGCAATCCCCTTACCCAGGCGGGCCCGCAGAGTCAGCTCCTCAAAGCTCAGTGGGCGGGTGCTGGAGCTGGTGCCCTAGAGGGCTGCATTGGCCTCACGCGCTCTGCGACGCGCCTCCAGGCGGATGAGGCGTGCTCGGAGCACCTCTTCCTCGCCCTCATCGCCGAATTCGGAGAGGTTCTCCGCGACTTCATCATCATTACCGCCATGGGCACGGTGGTCCTCGCTCGGGTCAGTCGACGGATGTTGCTGCTGCTGCTGGGGCAGTAAGCCCCTGATCATATCCTGTAGTTCGGCAACCTGCCTCGTCAACGTATCGCGGCTCTCCGCATGTAGGTCCGCCAGTGCGCGCACTTGGCATGCCAATGTCGTCGGGCTCGGCGGCCGCTGCTGCTGCTGCTGCAGCGGTGGCTACTGGTGTTGTGGCGGCGGCTGCTGCTGTCGCTGCTACTGCTGCTGCTGCTGCAGTGGCTGCTGCTGCTGCTGCTGCAATGGCTGCTGATGCTGCTGCTGCTGCTGCTGCTGCTGCTGCTGCTGCAATGGCTGCTGATGCTGCTGCTGCTGCTGCTGCTGCGGGCGTTGCTGCTGCCGCTGTGGTGATGATGGTGGTGGACGACGTTGAGCGCTGACGGCGCTGCCCTCGGCAGTTACGTCGGCAGCCATACTGGAGGAGGTTAGCTTCGGCATGGCGACCGGTTCCCTCCCCTGTTTTCCCCTCCGCGAAACTCCTCCGCGGAGCGTCTCCGCGGAACCTCCCCTCCGCGGAACTCCTCTGCGGAACGTCTTCGCGGATCCCTTCCGCGGTGAACCTCACCGCGGAAGCTCACCGCGGATGACCGCGGATTGCCGCGGAGTACCGCAGTTTTACCGCGGTTTACCGCCGATTACCGCGGTCAGGTCACGATCGCAGTGGCGCAGAGTGTCGCACACGGTCACCGCGGTCGTGCCGATGTAGAACACGGCGGGATGCCGCGAGCTGTTGGGATTCCCCGGTCAGCACGTTCCGCACCCACCGCGGAGCGATCGCGTTCTGGAAGCGGAGGATGTGCCGCGGACTTGCGACCGCGAAGCTGCGGCGAGCAGCACCGTTGTGTTCCGGAACGGCCGCGGAGGTGCTGCGGCGGAGCTGCGCGGATCCGCGGAACACCGCGGATCTGAAGTGGCAACGTCACCGCGAGGTGACGAATTCGGAACGCCGACTGCCTCCGCGACACTGGACGCGTGTTCCAACGCGGTCGCGCGGTTGTCGCGCCCGCCGCGGAGGCTTTGTCACCGCGGAGCACCGCGGAACGACCGCGGAACGACCGCAAAACGACCGCGGACTTATTAAAAAAACGGTCGAAGTGGTGGTGGGCCCTCCCAGGACCTCCCGCCGAGACCGTGGGCACTGCTGCTGCTGCTGCTACTCAAGGCAACGGCTGCGGTTGCTCACAACTTCTGCGGTTGCTGCGTCTCTGCTGCGCAGCTATGCGAGCACTGGCTCGCTGCTCTGATACCATGAGAGACAGCTACTAGCACTGCTGTCGCTAGCGTGGCAACACAAGCCAGCTAGCTAACTCACTAGCACACACAGGTGGAGGTGAGAACAGCAAGGGGTTGGCTAGGGACACAAGCACAAGTGTCAGAAGCTGCAAATGTTGAAATATGCAGAGAGAGGTAACAACTGAGGCCACGACCACCTAAATAGTGTCACGGACACGTCATAGTGGGTGCTCACACACACGTGGCGCGCAAGGGCGCTATTTTTCTAGCAGGACAAAGCAGTGGTAAAAACACGGTTTTGGCCATAGCTCCCTGCAGACACGTGAGAACGACGAGCCGTTTGAACCACACCGGCCATAACGACGAGATCTACGTCCTGATAGGATGCATCCCATGTGCTGTCCCACAGCACGAAGCCACAAAAATACAAGAGTCTTCTGGGCGCCCGTCGTCGCCGGCCGCCGGTCGTCTGCCACCGTCGCCAGTCTCAGGGATCTGCACGTGAATGGACATGAACCGAGGGGTCACCGTAAGCCGTGTACGACACACACAACAACACAACTAGAATGCAACTAGGCTGCAACTAGGGCGCAAGTAGGGCGCAAGTAGGGCGCAACTAGGATGCAACTAGAGCGCAACTAGGGCGCAACTAGGGAGCATGTAGTGCGCAACTAGGGTGAAATTAGGGAGCACCTAGGATGCAACTAGGACGCAACTAGGGTGTAAGTAGGGTGTAAGTAGGGCGCAAGTAGGGCGCAACTAGGGGGCGACTTGGGCGTAGCTAGTGTCCAACTGAGGTGCAACTAGGGCGCAAATAGCGCGCAACCAAGGCGCAACTACGGCGCAACGAGGGTGCAACTAGGGCGCAAGTAGGCGCAACTAGAACACAAGTAGGGCGCAACTAGAACACAAGTAGGGCGCAACTAGGGTGCAAAAATGGCGCAACTAGGGTGCAAAAAGGGTGCAACTAGGGTGCATCTAGGGCATAGCTAGTGCCCAACTGAGGTGCAACTAGGGCGCAACTAAGGTGCACGCAGGGCGCAAGTAGGACGCAAGTAGGGCGTATGTAGGACGCAAGTAGAACACAACTAGGACGCAAGGGCGTAACTAGGCTACAAGTAGGGCGCAAGTAGGGCGCAACTAGGGCGCAAGTAGGGTGCAACTAGAGCTCAAGTATGGCGCAACTAAGGTGCAACTAGGACGGGAGTAGGGCGCAAGTAGGGCGCAACTAGGGCGCAACTAGGGCGCAACTAGGGAGCAACAAGGGCGCAAGTAGGTCGCAAGTAGGGCACAAATAGGGCGGACCTAGGCCGCAAATAGGGCGCAACTAGGGCACAAGTAGGGTGCAAGTAGGGCGCAAGTAGGGCGCAATCCTAGTACTTGTCCACATGTTTGCCCAATCACCCCAAATCCACATACTTCCTAATGTGTGTACAAGACTTTCAAACATGGTAAGGACCCTTCCAAGCAAGGTGTTATAAAAAAGGTGTTTCTGAGAAGTTACTTGTAATTCTCATGTATACACATAGTTTTGTGTACATGGAGTTCGGAACTTTCACTGAAATTATTTTAGGAGTGAATGCCCTAAAAGATGTTGAATTCAATTTTCCACTCCCATCTAATTAGAAGCGATGTTTTCAGCTTATGTTTTCAGGATTGTGACCTACGTCATTCCTAATGAAGCGAAAGACTGGCTCCTTCAGTTGACTGAGACTAGCTTATCATTCGTGCGGCATGTCAGATCCGACTGCAGAACAGTTCAAACTTGGAGCAAGAATAGAGGTGATTGAAAAGAATGCAAGTGATTGCTGGTGAATGCTTTTCTACCTGAGGATGATTAGATGGAGTTACAATTGAGATTCAGTGAATGTAAATGCAAGTGAATGTGAGAGGTTTGTGCCTGAATTCAAGTGACAGCATGTGAAGGCAGTGAATGTGAATCGAAACCAATGCATCAATCAGTTTGAGGTTAAGTTTACACTGGCCTAAGTTGATGCAAGTGGATGATGATGGTGTTCATGATGGCTCACAGACTCCACCCGCACTCATCTGCATCAGCTAGTATGTTACCATGTATGCAGCATTGCCAGGGTGTCCAGAAGCCACTCAGGGTAGTTCGGAGAAACGGAGGTTGTTATGAACTTGGTGATGCTAAAACTGCAGCTTCATACTTTTCTTCTCATCAGCGGCGAACCAGACAAATCTGGCGTCAAGGCTGGGTTGGGGATCTGTAGAGCACACTTAGCAACCTTGATGTAATCTTCAGCAGGTAAAGGAGATCCTCAATGTTTTCTGCCCAACAGACCTCACATTTTGTCGAGGCCTCTACATCTTATTACCACCAACAATCAGTTACATGACACATCCAGACCCTTATCTCTTGTTCTGGGCATCAACGTGGTTAGAGAAAAAGAGTTGCATTTATCCTTGCACAACTCTATGTCAAAATTTTCTCCGATTGAAACACTTACACAAGTTTCTACCAGCATGAAGCCTGCTGCATCCTTGCAGTAAGGTTCATGCCCTGTGCTCCAACGGCCCCCATCTCGTCTGGAGGTGCATCAACGTCACGGTGTCCAAACTATTCCTCATAGACCACAGTAGTTAGAAGGGTTGACAACTGAGCCATTGTCGACCACACCGACCCCATTCGCATGCCAGCTGTGCCCACNACCACCAACTTGGCAGTTACCAATGATGACCCTTGGTTTTGGTTCTGAGCATCAACGAGGTTAGAGAAACAAAGATGAATGTATCCTTGCACAACTCTTTGTTAAAATATCCTCCGATTGGAACACTTTGCTTAAGTTTCTACCAGCATGAAGCCTGCTGCATCCTTGCAGTAAGGTTCATGCCCTGTGCTCCAACGGCCCCCATCTCGTCTGGAGGTGCATCAACGTCACGGTGTCCAAACTATTCCTCATAGACCACAGTAGTTAGAAGGGTTGACAACTGAGCCATTGTCGACCACACCGACCCCATTCGCATGCCAGCTGTGCCCACTGGTCGTGCCCCCTTCTCGACTGCCCATGCCATACGATTCTCCAGGTGACAAGCCCATCAGCGGCAGCGGCAGCGTGTGGCACTTACCACCGGAAGCCGACATGGCAAGTGGGCGGACCAGGATTCCAGCATTGCACTGGTCTGCCATCGCCGACCCCAAACCCCCAGCCTCTGGCGCTTCAGATGCCTGCGCACCGGCCCTCTTTCTTAGGTCTTTGACATTGCTGCCCATGAACAGCTGGAGGGCTGGAACAGACATGCCGGATTTACTCGAATGCCCTTGCTCGACTGCTGCCAGATATGCTGCAGAAGCGGCAGCAGAAGCTGAAGTCGACAGCTGCTGCTGTGCAGTTGGTGTTGCAGAGAGAGAATTAGATGCCAGCGAGTCTGCAGACCTTGCAGGGTCCCACAGGGAACCAGGACCCTGCTCTGGAGCGAGTGCTGCTGCTGTGGCTGCTGCAATCTGATGATTCATGCCAGGGATGCCAACACTTCCAGTTGCCGTGGCTGCTGCACCAGCCAGAAGACCCCGCTGATCTTCCATGGAAGTAGATCCCCACAGCGAATGAGGTACACTGGCTCCTGCCACTGCAGCAGCAGCTGCGGCAGCGGCAGCGGCAGGAGATGCAGCCATGCCAGCATGGCTCCCCCATGGCGCCATGGTCTGCGGCCATGACTGCATCGCTGCTGCAGCCAAGTACTGCCATGCAAGAGGGTTTGAGGTCCAGGGATCCTGCTGAGGGTGGGTTGCAAGCGGCTGAGGCAAGGCATTGGACCCGCCTGCTGCCATCCATGGCGGCAGCGGCGGCTGCGGTCTTTGCGTGGCTGCTGTCCCTCCCATGACGTAAGCTGCGGCAGCAGCAGCCGCAGCGGCAGCTGCAGCAGAGGGTGTGCTGTGTGCCGCCCAAGGGGGTGGAGCAAAGGGCCACGTCTGACTTCTGAGTGGCCTCATGCCGTCGGAGTTTCCATCCACTGGCGCACACCCGCTGCCTTCGCGTGGCACAGCAGCTGTGTCTAAAGCAGCCCCATGCCGTAGGGCTTCCGTGGTTGGGGTGATCGCCGCCGCCGCAGCAGCAGCAGCAGCAGCAGCAGCAGCAGCAGCAGCATCAGTGCCTTCAACGACCAGCCCTCCTGCTGCTGCCTTCCCTGATACAGCAGCAACAGCAGCTGCTGCTGCGGCTGCCACAGCTGCTGCTGCACCGTCGCCGTAGCTCGAGGAGAAAGTGGAAGGCACAGTTGGGTCGGAGATCATGCCGGCGAAACGCCACGGGTACTTGGCGGCCATTTGCACAGGATCGCTCCAGAAACTGCTGTCAGGATGGGTGGCTGGAGCAGAGGCCTTCTGCAGCACAGCGCCAAGGTCAGCCTCCCCAGACCTAACAGCAACGGCGGCAGCTGCAGTGGGATCGTCTGCCACAGAGGAGATCCGGTGAACGGAGGAGAGCGGTGCAGTCAGGCCGCCTTGCAGACCTGCTGCCATGCCCGCAAGGGAATAGTCAGGGCCTCCTCCTCCTGCTGCTGCTGGTGCTGCTGGTGCTGCTGCACCGGATGGTAGGGGGAGAGAGATGCAGCGATCAAAAGGAAGGCCTTTGTTGCCACTGGACAGCGAAGCCATGAACGAGTCCGAGTCCGGAGACCCCAGCAGGCCGGCGCCATGGCTGCCTCCATAAGCACTCATTGACGAGGGCGTCAGCGGGAGCCCAGAGAAAGTGGACGACCGCCCCATTGCCTGCAGCGTCAGCTGCTGCTGCTTCTGCTGCTCCAGCTGCTGCTGCTGCTGTTGCTCCTGCTGCTGCTGCTGCTTCGTCTTGCGGCGGCCTGAGCCAATCGGCACGTTGCGGAGGGTGCCGCCCGCGGTCCAGTAGCGCTGGCAGCCCTTGCAGAAGTGGCGCGGCTGGTTGGGGTTGTAGTTGTTGTAGTAGCAGAACTTGGTGTCCGTGCTGTGGCACCGCGGACACGCCGCGTCCTTGGGAGGTTTCTTCAGCTCCTCAGCCGCACAACTCTTGCCGCCGTTTCCTCCCTTGCCCGCGACGCCGCAAACGCCGCGCGAATCGGCGCCTCCACCATCCTCCTCTCCGCCGTCGGGCGAGGCCGAATCGAAGCCGCGCCGCGTGCGCTCCGCCTCGTCATTTAGCCCACCAGTGTGCCCCTCCTCTCTTCTCTCCGCCCTTCCTTCACCCAGGCGCATGGGCCTCGCCCCGTCCCTCCCCACCTCCTCCTCCTCCTCCACAGACGACTTTCCCGGCGTGGAGCCCCCTGTCGAGTCAGAGTCCCGCCTTCGGAGAATCGACCTCTCCCCTTCCCCCTGCATACCCTCTTCGTCCGCGTGCGACATGCCACTTCTCGCACCCGCGGCTGATGTCGACTNAGGTCCCAGGAGAATGTAGGTTCAAGTCTCCTCCGCAAGTTGCGGACGTTGTGAGGGCCTGCTGATGCTGCGAGGCTCCCCTGCCCGGCCCTTCGCTGACGGCCGCTGCGGCTGTCTGTGCAGCTGCTGCATTGATGACACGGCCAAACAGCCGTATGCCTAAGGGGTCCGCAAGCGCAGCGCCGGCTGAGGCTGCGGCTGGTGGATGGTGGCCACTGGTGGCGGCATCGTTAGCAGCCATGGGGGCGGATCTAGAGGAAGTTGATGTGGTTGGGCAGCAGCGACGGCAGGATCTCTGCTGTTGCAGTTCCGGTGTGAAGGTTCGCAATTGCTGTGGTGTGGTGCGAGCGACTCGACCGCAGGCTGACTGGTCGCTCGCGTTCGTTTGGACGCAAATCACGCACAAGTCTTCTGGAGCTGAGAAAACGCCTCCGATGTGTGCTGCTGGCGGTGAACCTATCCACAGCCACTAAGGAAAATCCCTCTGAAGTTGCTCAAAGCGGAATGGAGCTCTCGGCGACACTGGCAATTAGTGGCGACGCGTTTGAACTGCGCTCCCCGCACCCCTCCGTCCCCCNCTCATTGACGAAGGCGTCAGCGGGAGCCCAGAGAAAGTGGACGACCGCCCCATTGCCTGCAGCGTCAGCTGCTGCTGCTTCTGCTGCTCCAGCTGCTGCTGCTGTTGCTCCTGCTGCTGCTGCTGCTTCGTCTTGCGGCGGCCTGAGCCAATCGGCACGTTGCGCAGGGTGCCGCCCGCGGTCCAGTAGCGCTGGCAGCCCTTGCAGAAGTGGCGCGGCTGGTTGGGGTTGTAGTTGTTGTAGTAGCAGAACTTGGTGTCCGTGCTGTGGCACCGCGGACACGCCGCGTCCTTGGGAGGTTTCTTCAGCTCCTCAGCCGCACAACTCTTGCCGCCGTTTCCTCCCTTGCCCGCGACGCCGCAAACGCCGCGCGAATCGGCGCCTCCACCATCCTCCTCTCCGCCGTCGGGCGAGGCCGAATCGAAGCCGCGCCGCGTGCGCTCCGCCTCGTCATTTAGCCCACCAGTGTGCCCCTCCTCTCTTCTCTCCGCCCTTCCTTCACCCAGGCGCATGGGCCTCGCCCCGTCCCTCCCCACCTCCTCCTCCTCCTCCACAGACGACTTTCCCGGCGTGGAGCCCCCTGTCGAGTCAGAGTCCCGCCTTCGGAGAATCGCCCTCTCCCCTTCCCCCTGCATACCCTCTTCGTCCGCGTGCGACATGCCACTTCTCGCACCCGCGGCTGATGTCGACTCGAGTTTCTGCGCGTTATACGCAAGATCCGTTCTCCCTTCTCCTCCCTTGCTTTTCTGCCCACCCTCNCCCCCCCCCCCCCCCCCCCGTCCCCAACCCCTCCTAAACGGCAATGTATCGAGCCTATCTCCCGCCGCCCCCCCGCCCCCCCAGCGGCGGCAGAACGTGGCGTGAAGTCATCCGCAGTACGGTCGTCATGAGAAATGTTCTGAAATGAACGGCTTTGCGTCTCCATTCAAACGCATATGCATCTGAGAGAGCCAGAGGTGACGACCAAAACTGAAGTTTGGGACTCCACAGACAAGGATGTGGGAGCTTTGCCAAAAACCAACGTCGACTACTGCGGCAAAATTGCACGACTGCTCTGGCTGTCAGTCCAGCGGGCCTACACTATAGTCGAACCCGTGACCCGTCATTAACCCTCACAATAGCTTCAGTGACATTTTGCGAAGGAAAAATGCAGTATGTCAGCGCGATTCTCCAGAGTTGTCCATCCTACGATAGCTGATTTCACGTACTCATCGGGAACAATGAGTCCTGCGTGTTTCATTATGTTGAGTTTCTCTCGTACGATTCGGCCTCCGCATGCAGATTGCGTTTAGCGCGTCGCGGTCACTTATTCGGGGGTTCAAACGAAAATGAAGTCTGCAGGACAAGTGCGAAAATGGTGTGAGTTTGTCGCTTCCTCGTAGCACCATGAAGCTGACCATTTTCCAGGCTCAGACATGAAGCGAATAGACTAGCAATTTCGAACGCAAATTCGATTACAGAAATGAAACATGACAGAAGCATTGCAGATTCTTTTTGCCAGGAAACAACCTTTTTGACCTTTTCCACAACGACAGGCGGCAGCAATGAAGTGCCAAATGAGAACTTTTAAGCGATCGATTTCTTGTTTCTGATTGGTTCAATTGAGATATCTCCGCTCTTTGCTGCCTGGCACGGGGGAACCTTGAGTTGGCGTCCACGAGCGACGTGGACCTCACTAGTGGGGGGCCGCAAAAGAACGTATTTGCGCTATCCTACATCCGCGGTTCAAGTAGAAGGGACGATCTCGAAGTAGAAGGCAACAGCGGTATCTGGCGTGGCAGGAAGCTTTGCACGTGCGGCGGACGGCGTAAAGAACCCAGGAATTCCGGAACAGGCAAATCGGAAACAAGGATAAGTGACTGCAAAGTCCCAGCCACGAGGGACAAAGCACATACACGATAGCACACGCTGCTAATGACTCAGATCATTCTCCCTCACGACTTACAACAATGCGGGACCGACCAAAGCAAGAACGCTGACCTGTCATCCGCAAAAGGAGGGTAACAAACGACGCTTGCAATCTACAAGGGATAGCGTGGAGGTCAGTGTGATCAGTGAACGGCAAAGTTACAATCTGCAACACTCCTCTCACATAAGCAAGCTATCCGCCACGAAATCCGTTTTTAAAGAACAACTTTCAAAAGCAACCACATTTAGAAAACAAGAAGCCACGATTTCCAGACGTTTGTCACCAGAAGCCACAAGTTCACAACGTACATCTCCAGGTGCCCCTTCAAGTACACGTCAACGCATCTGTTTTGTCCAAACACTTAATCTGTAAATTTATCTCTTCCTTGTTATAGACGTTTCTCACTACTGTAAAAACGGTTCTAATGAGACTAGCCCTAAACATTTTGACTCAAAATTCCCTTCCAATTTCATATGCATAATCAAATTCTTGTTGCATGAGTAACCCATAAATTTTGAGTTTCTATGTTCGATAACATCAAACCTGCAAGAAACGTTTGCAAATATCGACTAACCTTCTCACCCCTGAAAAAAATGTAGTAAAATAAAACCTTAAATTTGATGAACAAATAAATTCAAAAATAAGATACCACATGAAGCTCTTAGATCGCAAGATATATACGGATGTCATATGTGCCCGAAGTGCCATATTGTGATCAAAAATTGAAAATCATGACGTTTTGTGATCATAAATCATAGTGTGTGGCATATAGTTATCGTATTTTCAAACTACTCGCGCGAGATATCACCCCTATCTAAACGTGTGGTACATGAGAAATTTCTCGAATCAATAACGAGCAACAGCACACAAGAGAGCAGTGTTGCAAGTCGATAGAAAAAACATGTTTTCACTTCTTGCATTAAATGACCACATAAACAAATCCAAACCACTATCAAGAAATTTTCAAGATCACCTGTACCTAGCTAAAGAAAGACAGTTGTGCCAATTCAAAGTTGTCTTTCGTCCATTTCAAAAGCTTCTCCAGGAAGAAAAAACATAGCACCAAGCTTACTTCCAACACTTCACAGAAGAAGCTGTCAAGCTCTAACACCTTACAACAAGTTCAATCCTAACATCAATCCTCAATCTTTGAATGTTTATTTTGCAATGCTAACATACATAACATGGACTTTGTGTGATTCAATGTTTGTGTGTGTGTGTGTGTGTGTGTGAGAGAGAGAGAGAGAGAGTGTGTGTGTGTGTGTGTG